>VWZV01014191.1:3897-78937 GCA_013397155.1 Irena cyanogastra
TGTAGTTTTCTGTGCTCGCTCTTTGTGTTTTCGATATCTGTAGTACCTTATTATTTCCTCTACCTATTTTTTTCTGTCCCTTTCGTTCGGTCTTTTACCTCTTACTAGAGATTGGCAAACAAGTTCAGCTGTTTCTCACCCAAAGCCAAATGTCAGATTGTTATCAATATAGGAATTTTTATGTGCTTGGAATCCCATTCTTGATTTTGATAATTTGATGAGTTTAAAAAAAAAGTCAAGACTGATAGCTAATGACATAAAACCAGCTGCTTAGATATGTATATCTTTTATCAAATGGTAGCCCACTGTAGTTCCTATAAGGGTCTTTTGGGACTAGAATGACTGTGGCATTTCATTTGGTTCTTCAGTTCTCATTTTGAGTGACTTCTATTAGTCTTTTGTCTCTTCAATAGTCCATGTATAGACTAATCAAGTTACTCAGCATCTTTTATCAAAGGATAAACCAAACAAGGTTACTGAAGCCTTCTGCCATAATTTTTCTGTTTCAAACAATTGTGTTGTGGGGTTTTTTTTCACTGGACTTTCCTATATTCACGATTATATTTGTAAAACATGTCAGCAAAACTGGATCTAGATAGAACTTTTGTGTTAGTTTGGTTATGGCAGATACAGAGGTAGAGTGATTCCCTCCAATTATGCAGTTCTATCCCTTTTATACCTTTAAGATAATTTGCTCTCACATCTTCTTCAGAGCTTGCATTCAGGTACTTGTTTGTTAAATCCTCAGAGAGACCTCTTAATAGTTGCTGCAGGATTAACTCATTGATATAAGAATGTTTCCTGAGAATAGTGTCTCATTTTGCAGCTATGGTCTGTTATAGAATGAGCTAAGTGAAAAGAAATTTAGTTTGAATGGGGCTATCAACATAGATTTATCTGTATGGCTGACACACACATCAGTTATATTAATTCTGCCAATCACTTGCCTTTCTTGTCACCAGTTGTTTTGTACTGCATATCATCAATAAAATTATTCAATGGAGTTGGGCTTAAAAAGCAATTAGAGGAATCCCTTTTTAATGGCTGTTTTTCAATTATACGTTCTTTTAAAATCTGTCAGTTCATCAGCTTGTGATAAATTTAATACATGTTTTCTTGTTACTCTGTGATGTTATTTTTAGGCAGTATGTTGTGCAGCCATATGTCTAATAAGTCTTACATGAGTCTAAGTCTATCTTGTTATCTTTTGTTGTGTACAAAATTACTTTTTAGAAACTACTTTTTTGAAACAAAACCTAATCTCAATTGTTTGGACAATGTTATGTATCAGACATTTTGATTAATCTTCAGAAGCTTTTCTCTTACTGTGCATGGAAGGGGTGTCAGGAAGTCATACTGCATCTCATTTTTTATTGCTGATAGGTGACTGTTTTTCCATATTAGTGATACACCTGTAGAGTTTAAAATGTAATAGTGATTGTCATACATTTTGTGGTCTTTTATATTATGGTAAAACAGTGAAACTAATTTGTAGAAAGGTTCAGAGATATTTTTTGTTTCTTAGTTTGGGAGCAAAACAGTAAGCAGAGCATGAAAAGGCATTCTGTCAGTCAGGAAAAACTGACAGTATGCCAGGTATAAAAATCTCTTAATAGATCTATGCAAAACGTCATTTCTTAAGACAAAGTAATGCATACCTAATATTTAGCCAAGGGAGAATAATATGGCTTCTAATAGTGCTTTCTGCATGGTTACATTTTTTCAGTACCTCTAGATTTTAAAATATATTCTAAATGGAGGACTGAGATCACAGTATTTTCAGGGTTCATTGGATGCAGAGTAAAACTAATAAAATTACTTAACTAGATGGTTGCCTAGTAACAAATGCATTCCGTGCAGAGTGAGTTGTAGATAACGTCCTATATAGAATCTTCAAAACTGTGTTAGTAATTGCATTTTTACTATGTACTTAGGTTTTGCAATTTTACTGTTTTTTCGATTTCTGTTCTTAAAAGTAGACAACTGCACCTATATGAACTTACTGACAATTTAACTCTTTCATTGCTAGTAAACAATATAGCCATAAACAAATAAACATTGATGAAATATTCTAACAAACTTCTGCTTACTAATTTTGAAACGTTTAAATTTTTTTTTATGCTCTGAGCCCTACTCAATTCTTTTTTCCATTTCTGTTTCTTTGTTTTGGAACAATAGCACAGATCCTGTGAGACAGTAAGACAGAGCCATTCTGTGGGTAGGATAATATTCAACCTAATAACTAGTGTGAACCCCCATATGTAGTACTTCATTCTTACTACCACTAAAGAGGGGACCCAGGAACCTAAGTTAAGTTTCATCTTCTTGCACATTTGCACTAAAAACTGATGCTTGTATCTAATTTTCTGGGTATCTTGTCTTTGGTGTACATCTGAAGGACATAAAGACTGACTGCAGAGGGTGTGTTGAACTGATCCTGGGTCATCTGAATATCAGATTAATTTGTAACTAGCAGACAATTCTTCAAAGATTAAAATGTGTAAACGTGTCTGCCTCACTTAATTCTGTGCTCAAGTTGAACAATCAGAGATACGATTTCCAGCTCGATTGTAATTCATTCTGTGAATGTGATATTTTAATACATGGAAGTGGGAAGGCTGCCAAGATCACAAAGTTCAGGAAGAACTTTAGAAGTCAGATAAAAGAATATCTCTATGCACACTCTGTATGCTCTCAAGTGGCGGCTGTAATGTAATGATATGCAAATCTGAAAACCTATCAGAAGAAAATGATCCTGCTATGATCAATTTACAGTCCAGAGAGGCACTTCCCATACCTGATCCTTTATCATTTACAGCGTAAACGCAGATGATGCTTGCATGGAAATAGATACTAGGATAGCTATCTTCTGATTATTTTTCTGCATACATGGAATTTCATGGTGTGCTAATTGTGTTCTGTGAATGCTGTCAATTCTCCACATGCCATCAAGAATGTTTCTGAATTAGATATACTAGTTAGGTATGTCAATTAAATATAGCAATGGCAATTTTATTTCTCACTTCCAGTGTAACACCAAACCAATAAAACATAGTAAGGCTTTTAAAGAACCTGGTTTGCAAATACTCTGTCAGTTCAGGTTTTTGAGGAAAACCTCTTAAGTTTCAAATGGCATTTATTATTTTACTGGGATAATTAAACACATATAAAGAATGAAATGTTAAAGGCTGTGTTTCAGTAGTGAAGAAAAGGCACTTAGTAGTGAAGAAAAGGCGCTACCACCAGCCACTAATATGCAATGTAAGCAAAAAACTTCGTCATTCTAATTGTGTTATCAGTAATTTCTACAACCATTTCAGGAAGAGGCTGTGGGTTCGTGGTTTCTTGTATATGAAGGCATAACCTCTAGTTGGGACTTCTAGGATCAAATAATAAGTGATCCAGTAGTTGAAAAATACTAATTTTTGAATGATCTCTATTTACAAAAGGCATCTGTACACTTTCAAGGCTTAGTGTTGTTTAGAAGCACCTGAGAGTGAAATATGTTAGTGCTTGCTCTTCGAGGGGAAGTCAGAAAAGTAGTCAAAAATGTATGCAGATAACTCTGTTATAAAAATGTGTTGGAATTCTAAAACCCATTATGGAAAATCAAGTTTCTATAGTGCTTTGATAGATGAATAATAGATACATAGTTGAAACTGAATTGTAATTACAGAGAAAATGCAAAAATTAAATTGTGGTATGGTTGCATATTCTGGTAGTCTTGTTTTTTTATTTTTTAAGTTTAGCACAGTTTTAGTCACTGCTGGTTTTATATTTCCGTGTATAATTAAAAGAATAAAAGCCTCTTATTCTCTATCAGCATGCAATGATGTGCATAAACTAAACACATAGGTGTTTAGTTTACAGTTTGAATTTGATCTGGACATAAAATAATTGGAAGGATTGTTATGATAAATTTTTTATTTTAGTGTAAGTGTCCCTCTTTTTGTATCTTGATTATTTTATATATGTATACAAATGATATGTATTTTTGGTGAGAAAATACAAAAGTAGATGGTAAAAAAATAAAGACTTTTTTTGTTTTCATCACCTTGAAAGAAGTCAGGAAAATTGATGGAATGATTTAGACTCTCATTAAGATGATCAGGATGGAATACCTTCCCCTTGGGGAAAGGCTGAGAGAACTGGGAGTGTCCAGCCTGGAGAAATGTAGGCACCTGAGTAATCTTGCTACCTTTCAGTACCTGAAGGGTATTTAAAAGAAGGCTGAAGGGGGACTTTTTACAAGGGCATGTAAAAAGGGGGGAATGGCTTTGAAATGAGAATAGGTTTTGTTTGGATATTAGGAAGATGTTCTTGACTGTGAAGGTGGTGAGGCACTGGAATAAGTTTCCCAGAGATGTGGATGTCCCAAACCTTTTGAAGTGCTGGGGCCCTGAACAATCTGGTCTAGTGAAATGGGTTTAAAAAATGTGCTCTAAATATATTAGTAATCTTAATTACTTGCTTGTGTTAACTCTCAGCTTCACTTGTCACATGCAGTGTTAATTCGGGATTTCCAGTAAGTTCCTTAGCTCCAGGGTCAATTGCCAGGTCAGTGACATTAAGTGGCTTCTTTGTTTTACTAAGATTTTGAAAGTGGCAACTCTCAGTAAAATGTAACTATTCTCTAGGCACTGATTTTAATTTAAAAGAAATCTTTGAAGAAACATCTTACATTTAATTGCTGTAAAAATACATATGTCCATGGTTATTAAGCAGTGTTCTTGTTAATTGTTTAAATACTTGAAATGTTTTCTTGCCTTCAGATGGAACCAAGCATACTTTCAAACTAGTGCTTTCAGGCTCTTAAGAGATTTGGAAAAAAAACTGTTTTTGAATTTAGCAAAATCAAGTAATGTTTTCCAGATGGGAGCTCAGTTACACTTTAAGATTGCTGTGCTTATTAGGCAGTTGTGAACAATCTACAGGGTACATATATCAGCAAGTGGTAATTGTGCTTACAGATTCAAGCTTAAAAATAGAGTGTATAAACAGTAAGGAAATGAAGGTGTTTGCACCACAGATGCCCAGGTACTGGCTGAGGAGGTGGCAGTGTGGCTTTGGCCAGGGATGGCTGTGGCTGCAGGAGCCGGACGTGGCTGCTTACAGCGGGCTCCAACCACCCAGAGGTTGTGGCACCTCTGGTAAAGCAAGTTGAAGAAAGGGTAAAAACACTGTGCAGCAGTTGTGAGGGAAAAAACATGAGAAACAGCCCTGCAGACACTAAGGTCAGTGCAGAAGGACGTGGTACTCCATGGGACCATGCCAAAACCAGAAAAACCCTAACAGGCAAAAGAGGAAACAAGGCACACTGCACACCTCCCACACCTCTTAAAAAAACTCCAAACCTCAAACACCTCAAAACTGTGTGGTTGATGATGACTTTAGCCCTTAGGTCATCATGTAATCCAGCCAAAAAAAGATGTGTGAGATGTGAGAAAGCTTCCTTGTGCTCTTGAACACTTCTTTTGTTCCCTGTAGATGGAAGACTTCAGAAAATGAAATCTCTCATTTGTCTCAGTTTGCATTTATATGTCAGATTGTATTGTACATGGAGCTTTCCTTTGGAAAACTGCTCTTGTGCAAGTGCAGAATTGGTCTGCCGCTTTTCTGTGTCGTTTAGTTGTTTGCAGCCACAGTTTTAGTGTCCATTATTTCTGCCACAGAACATGTCTATTAATAGGCGGTGTAGTGGTTTACTTAGTCTGCTTGCTGTCTGTGGTGTTTGGGGCTGTGGTTCCTTTTGAGATTTAGCTTAATATTTTGGTATGCTTACTATTACTCAGGTCTGGGTTATGGTGTGATGTTATTTTGTCTTCCCTGAGAATGCTGTCCATTTACTTTTTAATTATCTGTTTTGAAAACTTTTAATTTAACTGTTTTAATTACATTCCTTTCACTTGAACTCAAAACAGGTGAGTAAATCAAAATCTAAGTAAAACCTCTTATTTTTTCAATAGGATTTAGCCAGGTAGAATTTACCAGCCTTACTCATCTTGAGACATTCACACATTTGAGACTACTTGAGAACATCATATATGGCTTCAGTTACAGTCTAAAAAGCCTTTATAATAAAATTACTGTGAACTCTGGTTTTAAATAATTATGCTAGTTGTGAGCCAGCCTACGCAACTACTAATGTTGCAGAAGGAAATGGGAAAATTCTTGTGTACTTTGTTCATTCAGGTCTTCTGTGTGCTTTCATTCTTTTTGAAAATTACCTGAAAATACGTATAATATTCAGGCTTTTGTATGGAATAGAACGTTTAGTTGCAAAGCACTGTTCCTGCCCCTTATTAAATGGGAAGGCATGTAAACCAAACATTTGAGGAATTAAAGACTTTAAAAAAGAAGAAGAAATTAGAAGGAAATGCCAGTTACAGAGAACTAGAATACATTGTCTAAGAGAGTAGTGGAGGCAAAAATCTAAGATGGAGGAGTGGCATAAATTACATTCTTTCATTACTTTTTCATTTCAGAATAGTGGTCTGATTTGGACTAAGGAAGAAAAGACATCAAATCATGAGTCACAGTTTTGCCTATAAATTGGACTATCTCTTCTCAACAAAGCCACTTTTCTGCTATTGTTCCTCCATGTCAGTTAGTGACTAGCTAACCTTTTGGAGGGCAAAAGTACAATACAATAGAAAGATGAACAAGCAAGATTTGATGGAATTGCCGAATGCACTGGTTTCTTCAATACAGGATAATCACTAACTCACATGTATTGTTCACCTTTTGTGGAAAGCATTAACAGTTTCTTTCACATTAATGTTTTATAAGGGCTGTTTTAAAACTTTGTGCTTGATTCCTTGGCTTACAACACTTG
Organism: Irena cyanogastra; assembly: GCA_013397155.1. Classification (NCBI taxonomy): domain Eukaryota; kingdom Metazoa; phylum Chordata; class Aves; order Passeriformes; family Irenidae; genus Irena; species Irena cyanogastra. Next base: position 10,733 of record VWZV01014191.1, read on the forward strand.
GAAAATTTACAGTTTTTCTGATTTTTTAATAGGTTGAATCTACACAAAGCATGATCAGGATTTTGGGCCTTTCAGCTACATTACCCAATTATCTTGATGTTGCTACATTTCTACACGTCAATCCCTACATTGGATTATTCTACTTTGATGGCCGTTTCCGACCTGTACCTCTGGGACAAACCTTTATAGGGATCAAGACAACCAATAAGGTGAGAAATTGTGAATGCCAAAGAAAGGGCTGCTGTTTGTGATCTCTGTTTGTTTTGATTGTGCTTTGTGTATTGTTTATTATACTACATGTGTTTTTTGAAGCATATTTTCTTTTGTATAAACAAATACATAATTGAAAGGTGCTTTAAGAATCTTCTTTCTTGAGTTTACCATACTTGTAAGCAGGCCTTGTTGCAGTTGGGTACAAGTTATTTAACTTTTTTAACAAAGTTATTTAACTTTGCATTGCCTCTTCTCCACTACTAAATTTTGCTTGGTGAAGAAGGAATCATCACCTTCAACTGCAGAGTCACGTTAGCAGCTGCCTCTTTCAATTCAGATTTCTGTGTGATGCATCTTGTTTGGCTGTAAGGATGCATGAGGAATGCTATAAGAAAAATACTAATTTTTTAAATCTAGACATATATACATTAACACAACGTGCATTAATAGTAAAGTTACTGATGAAAACCTTAGCATGCTAAGCCATTAATTATCATCTGTACATATTTGATAGAAGCTGTATTTGAAGTAATGTCTAAATAAGCTTCTTTATTCTTTGTGCTGTTGCTCATTTTGGGAAGCATTAAGACAATAGTCAGGTATAATATTCTTATTAAAAATCATTAGTGCAGTGACACTTGACATGTTAATTATAGTTCTTTAAATACAGGACTTTATACACTTTACATAGATTTCCCATGCATCTCATTAGCTTATAATTAAGGTTTATGTAGCTAAATTTTTCAAAAAATATTGTTCAGCTGTGGTTTAGATTAATAGAAATCAAGACATTGTCAATCAAAAGTTAATTTTGTGGCATAATCAATCATAGCATATTATTTAGTTTTTGTAAAAATGGACATTGCCTTTTTTACTACTTTATTTAAGTAGTCATTCCATCTGCAGTGCAGAAGAGGAACTTACTTTACAACTGTAGGGAAATGTTTCAAATCTATACACATAAGGATAGTTTATTATATGGTGCTTACCATGATTTGCATAATTTAATCTTCATTAATTGCTTTTAATACCTTCACTCTTACTTGCTGTTACTTTCAATTCATCTTTCACTGCTACTTGATTCTAATATTTAGTTTATTTTCACTATATAGTAAGAAAAGAGAAAACACTCCCTTTCTTCATACTCACTTCAGAATGCATTTAGGATTCAAAAAATCAAAGATATAAATCTTTTAAAATTTGAATTTATTAAAAAACAGTAATTTTCTAAAGAAGCATAAGGAGATGAGGAAATATAGGAGGTAATAGTTATTCCAAAATGTGAATAGCTGGCAGACTGTTTTGATAATACCACAGCCAGGAGTTCTTCTTTTGTTTTTCAGAAGATTGTCATTGCAATTTCACAGAGCAAAATATATTCTACAATCCAGATAATACACTTTACAACAAGCAAAATGTAGAAGTATTAAGCCTCTTTGAAAAAGGGTAGTATTCAGGATAATGCTAATACTAAAGCTGCCTAATTATTGCCAATATCAGCATCCCTGTGGTCTTCATGAAAGGAGGAAAGCAATGTGAGAAAGTCCAGGATCAAAAGCTGTTATTGCAGACCATCAACAAGTGCAGTTAGTGCTATATCTGTATGCACACGTGTGAGTTGCAAGGTGATAGAAGGCTGCTAGTTATTTAGGTAAATGCTTTGCCCCAGTTTGCTGAAATCCTGCATCCAAAAAAAACTTCCCAAAATTTGGAGCTGATTAGCAATTTACAAAGCCACATGCAAACTGTGGGCAAGCTTTCAAAGACAAGGACAGCATGATGTATTTATTATGCGTAGAAGTTATCCAGAAAAGCTCTTAAAACTCTGTATGTTGAAATTCTTGGAGCATATGGCACCAAGACTAAGGTTTGGCTTCTTCAGTAAAGGTCTGTTAATGTCAGATATTTTTCGTTAATATCAGTCTTTTTTCTTTATGCATGTTTATGTTTTTCTCTTTAAGTATAAATGCAAAGAATGTGTAAAATTAATTTTATAGTATGTGAATGTGTGTATATATATGTCCATGTGTCTTTATGCACTGCTCTTGTAAGTTTCTCCATAATGAATTTCACTTGCTATTATTTGAAAAAACATATTTGGTAAAATGCTAACCTCTCAGTTTAAGAATGATTAGACTGAGTGCTTGTCTTTAGCACACATGCCCATATTTTCTTGTGTTTTTCTTACTAGATTTATACAGTTTCAAATACAAATATTCTCTTTTCTCTAAAGTTGTTTTAAAGCTGTGTTTTTCAACTTTCATCTATTCTAACATTAAGTCCAAGTATTAAATTTCCATTTTAAAATATGTACATGCTTTGCTTTTGTAGAGCATTTCTTTGTGCCAAAACAATTTGGTTAAAGAACACAAATGCACAAATGAAGAATGGAATTATTGCTATGATATTGGACTTTATTTATTTATTTCGATTTGCCACAACCTTAATACTGAGGTGCATTCAAGTAGATGTGCTATTTATATTGTAATGCATTAAAGAAATGGAAAAAATATCTTTAGAGTAAGTTGAAGAATACTCTTTATTTTGACTAGAATCTTTCTTAAACATTTTATTTATCTATAATTGGAAATTCTCTACATAGTACTCACAATGTTCTCTGTGCATGACCCAACTATGAAGAAATCTCCGTTCTCTATGGCAAAAATACTATCAGTAATTTCCTGGAGATAAAAAATACATATGTATGCAATGTAAAAACTATTTTATATACCAAATAGAAAACCTTAATTCTAGATAAGATATATTAAATTGATATTTCCTCAATATCTTGTAGAAGTAAGATTCCTTAATATGAAACAGATAAATTAAAGAACTGGGTTACTTCTCTCATTAAAAAACACCAGCAAAGTCGCATAATAAATCTTCTATTAACTTCCCTTACGCATATTTTATCTACACATTTTCATGTTTTTTTTCATGTTTTATTTCTGAATTTAGAAGCAAAATGCTCTTGTTGGAATGGGAATTGATATACTGTAAATTTAATTGCATAATCAAATTTTTCTTTCATGGATCACTCTTAATTGCTTGATACATAGTAGATAATCCATAAAGATAGAGATTATTTTAATGTGGATGTGACGTTTGTTTTTCAGGTGCAGCAGCTGAATCATATGGATGAAGTATGTTATGAAAGTGTGCTGAAGCAAATAATGGCTGGACACCAGGTATTTATTGTTTAGTTTAGTTTCCATTCAGAACATACATAAAAAAGTTAAATCATCACAGTGATGTATTAAGAATTATTCTTTTATGACATATCACTTCAGAGGTAGCCTCTAACCCTACAAACACTTGATAGAAACAGCATGCAAGAAAATTAGCTTCTAACAGAGGTCAAAATTCCCAGTAATTAATGTGTATTTATGTCACTTTTTTTTAAATTACAAGGCAAATTAGGTCAGTACTTTAGAGACGTTACAACAGGTACACTTAAAGATTAAAAAATCAAAAATGGAGCACTTAATTATTATTCTTAGCTTTTTCTATATCTTTCAAATTCTAGTATTTTGTGGTAGAGATGAGAGATGAGAATTATGCAACGTTCAAGACATGGTGTATAAGAGCTCAGCATAAGTCATTTGAAATATCCTGGGGTTTGTGTTTTCTTTTCTTTTTAAAGGAAGTAATCCTTCATTTTGCTTTACAATAGAGGTTTCTACAGTGAATTTTCAAGTCTGACATTCCCCTCAACTAAGAATATGGGCCTAACTCATTTGCCTGAATAGTTTCTTGTTCTGTTATGATTGTGGTCATGAATTGCTCCCACACAATGTCTCATTTTTGTTAGAACTTTGCACATAAAGCAGGTATGGCACCTCTTGAAAGCAGGAACAAATGCTAGTGCTCTGTGATGCTTGAAGGGGCTTTTCAGTAAATAACATTTCTATAAAAGGGGGAAACTCTGTCCTGTACAGTCACACTAAGAAGTGCACTTTTTTTCCTTTTCACAAAAAAATTCATTATGTTTTTTGAAAGATGAACACTTGGTTTATGACTTGGGAAGGGAAAAAATACTTCAGCAACAGCCTCTGTGTCCTCCTGCCCCTGCTGCCTTGCTTTAGCTTCATTCTTCCACTTATCTTCTCTTGTTGATATCAGTTATTGTTGTTACATTCAGAAAACTTTCATGAAGATTACTTATGGAAATACTGTTATTTTCCTGAGTGAAGACTGTTAATGAAATTTTTTAGCAGTACCAAGGGAACTTTTGTTTGTTTTCTCCTCATTGTCAATTATGCAAAAACATTATCAAATTCCTAACACTGAAGTACATTCAGTTTCTTATCATTCATTTCTTGCTTTGGTTTTGTTTATTATCACTTACTGAAGTGCAAGTGGCAGAATCCTTAAATCAGTGGTATCTAAGTAATGTATCTTGGATTCCCAGCAGGGAGTCTGTAAGCTGTTTTGGCATATGTACTGCACCTTTCTTCCCCTCTCTTTTCTTCATACTGAGGAAAAAAGTGACTGCAAATATATATAATGTTATTTGAAAAGATTCAAGTACAGTAAGTTGTTCAATTCTAGTAGGAGATGTTTTTGTAGCTTTTCTTGAGAATAGTTTTAATCCTTGTGCTAGCAGCTGAATGCATGAGTGTTTTTAGGGGATGAACTACAGTTTTAAAAGGTGAAGAGAAGAGCTGAGATCTACTTAATGTTACAGTTTCAGTAAAGGACACTGATCTCCGTTTCTGAAAATTATATTTCAAACCGACAGCCTTATAAGTGTAATTTTTGACAAAGCAGAAGTGTGGTTTCCCTTGCTATATAAATGCTGGTTTGATTTCAGAGCGTTTTGGTTACTTTGATTCATATGGTTGTAAATTTTCTTTGTTTGAAAGTGTTCATTCTGCTGTGTTGCAGAACTCTCATTTAGAACATCTAAATAGCAACCAGTTACATATTGGTTTAATTCATATTGGTCTTGATATTTATTTAATTCATATTGGTCTTGATATTTATTAAACAAAATATCATAACCTGACTTGAATTATATACAAGTACCAGTATATAGGCTTTGATAATGCAGAATCAAGCACATCAGCTGATTTTCTAATTACAATATGTAGTACTGTACCACATGAAAAATTGGAGTTTTCCTTTTAATGAGTGTGCTATGAAAAGTGATCTGTCTAATTATTAGGCCAACTGCAGATGTTTAAAAAGTGGGAGAAAAAAGATCATGTAGATATATCTACATTGAGATGCCTGCCCCATAATGGAAGATGAATATCATGAGTAAATATGATTAATATTACCCTAGAAAGATTTTCTTTAGTGTCTTTTCACAATTTTGAAAATGCTTTTTGATTTTCTAAGTTTCCAGAAACCCATTGCCTTGCGTCCACATTTACCATAGGCTGTTATCATCATGCTCTGTTACCTTTCTTAGTTTGTGTTATTCAAAAAACTTGTATTTATTAACATTATACATGTGCAAACTTCATATGCTTTTTAATAAATCTGTGGTTGCTTCTAAATATGTTTCTTAAAAAGATGTAGTCATCTCTTCCCCCCAAATACTTAAGAAAAAATTTCCGTAGGTGTTGTGAATCTGTATGACATTCAGGACATGGTTGAGATTTTATATCTATTCAGGCAATAATGTATGACAGACATATCTCATTTGCAATGCTCCAGAGAGCCTAAAACCTCTGTTCTGTTTTATACTGAAATGCCAGAAAGAAATACCAGAACCAGAGAAAAACAGTTTCCCTCGCTAAAGTTGCTTGAGTTAATCTAGATCTTCCTGTGGCCATCAAGCTTTCACAATGTTGTCTCTCTTAAGATTCTCTACCAGAGTCTTTGGAATGTCTTAATGAATTAAATTCAGCATTGTTTATCTACTGTCCTATTAACTCATTCTCAAAGAATTCTACCATAGCAGAATTAAATAATTTGCTCTTATGAAATTCATGCTGATGTGTCACTGTCATATTGTAGATTGCAGTGTGAGGTTTGGCTGGAGTTACACATCCGTGTGTTTTTATTAGATGTACATGTATTTTCATTTTTTAAGGATAAGGTTGGTAGGAGTAGTTACATTCTATAGGCATGTGTTTTGACAGATGGAGAGAAGCTTTTTATGTTGATTTTTCAACATTCATCCTCTGCAAGACTTCAAGCTCTTCCTGGCTACTGGGAAATTAAGAATTGGTGATTCAGTCTTTAATTTTGATCCATCTGCTCAAACTAATGAGATATCTCATTTGTAGACTTCACTTTGAATTACCAAATGCAACTGAAACAATAACATTTGTCTTACAGCACAATTCTCCTCTTGTTTAACTTGAGGAAGTTTGATAAATGGCTTGCCCTACTGACTTTTCTGGGATTTTTGTTATAGAAACTTCCTGTTGTGACTAAAGAAGATCAGAAAATGTCCCAAAGGTTTCCAAGTACTTTTCAATTTAGTGTGCTCATTTGGAAGGATTGCTAACAGTGTAGAAATCTATTGGAAGTTTTCTCTGGCAAATCCTACCTCCTAAGACAGCTTTAAGTGAGCGCCTCTAATGCTGTTAAGTCTGCTTTTCTGGGACTGTCCTTCCGTGCTAGATATTAGTTGGTGAATATTTGTTTCCATGTCATACTTTGAATTTGCTAAGTTCTGATCTGATATAATCTAAAAAGATGTTAGATCTTCCTGGACTAACTTGCACTGTCAGAGTTTTATTTCTACCTCTTAATACACCAAAGATTCTTTAAATGAAGAAAGAAAAAGATGCTGCACTCTTTGTCAGAAAATATGCCTCCATGCTCAGTTGCAGGTGGAGTATTTTTCTGGCATTTCTCTTCCAGGATGCTCTTCACTTGAGAACCAAGGCAAAGTGACTGAAAATTATCATTCCCTCAGTGTTATTACAGCTGTATTTTTTCAGACAGTCACCAGCAGTGGGCCACATCAATCAAAAGGATTATTTCAGATACAAAGTTGAAAAAAAAATTCACGTTTTACAACCTTATGAGGAGGGCAGCTAATGGCAACAAGTTCTGAGACAGCCCGTGAAGAACCTTACGAGATCAGCAAAGACAGTGACTGAAGACTGCACATGTCAGCATCATTTTTATAATAAACTGAAACATTACATTACTGCCCAGGTGTGTGTCAACATAGGCAGGTGATCACAAACACAGGCTGAAATGCAAAGAGTTTATTTTTTTCATTACCTGGCTAACTGGAGGACCCTGAAGCAGCACCTGGGCAGCAGAGTCACGCGAGGGGCAGTGCAGGCACTGCCAGGCTCAGCCCATCCTGATGGGCAGTGGAGCTGCTGTTTGCACCCATTTACCAGGGGCCCACATATTGTACCACCCTGCTGTGTCTTCCTGTGCTTTTTATGATTTCTGAGCTTTGGTCTCTGTCTCGGGACAGCAATCCCAGGCTTGTCCATGCGAGTGCCTCCAAGTCTCTGTGAACACCTATATTATCTCAACACAGATATTCTACTTCCCAAAACAGACAGAAGATAAACAGCAGTAGACATAATATATGGGATTTCCCATCCTGGTAGTCTCCAGGCCTAAGCAATCCCAGCTGCAAGGTCACTTGTGAATCTATCATACTCCTCACCATTCTTCCGCTTTTAATCTTTTCCTTCTAAAAACTAATGTCTAGTTTAAGACAATGCATATCATGCTATATTTATCTTAACAATTTATGACAATAACATGACATCCTTGTCATGTTATGATTTGAGAAATAACATAGTATATTTAAGGTTTTGGTTATTCCTTTGAAACATATTGTGTAAATTTTGATTTCATGTTAAATTCCTTTATCTAATACATTGAACTGCTGCTCTCTTTGTCAAGGTTCAGTTGTTTAAGTTACTATCCTAGGGAGTTAACTGTTTTTCACTTTGACTCATAAATTCATATCCATTATGTCTCCTGCTCTTACTGACCTTTTGCTTGTTTATCTCATTAGCTTGGTTACCAGGAGATGATCTCGCATTTCTCCCATTGTCCACATCACATCTGAAATATTTTTGCTGTTATGAGTTTGTCAGAACCTTGCTCTTTGCTATCGTTTTTTTTCTTTCTATTTTTTGGTCTGAAATTCTTTCAAGCAAAAAAACCCATAAATTTCTTGTATTACCAATTAGAAGATTTTTTGTATTATCAATTGTTGCTGAAGTCGTTGAAAGCTTTTGAAGGAGGTTCTCCCTCTGCAGACATAAAACTCTTCTTTCACCACTCTGCCCAGACTACGCACCTCTTTTGTTTCTCCATTTTCTTGTTACTTTTTTCTTGTAGGTGATTCTCTTTGATATTACTTAAACCTTCAAAAGAAGTCCTGTGTTTTCTTTGCCCTTGGTGTTGTTTCAGCAGGTCTCTTACATTTTCTCTCTGCACCTTACTCTCCTGTATGGCTTTTTTTGCTGACTTTCAATACTGTGTTCCTCATCTTCAGTCATAGATATCTAAGTTTCAGTCCTGATTCCCTATCCAGTGCATTTTGCTCCTTTGCCATTTTGTCTGTTTATGACAGTTTTTAACTTGGAGTGCCTTTGGCATTCTGTTATCTTCAGAAACATCTTTTCCTTTTTACGACAATAATTCCTGTTTTCCCATTACTTTTGAGGCTTTTCTGTGTAAGTCTGACATGACAGTATCTTTTCTTTCACTTGCTCTGGTACTCAGGGAAGCTCTAGAAGTTGGACTTGACAATCCATGACTGTGCCTTCTGGCTCAGCTTATTCTGTGATTCCTTGAAAGTTCATTTTCTCTCTGAGCTTGGTGTTTTCAGTTCATAGCAAAAGCTGGCTGTTCTGTGGGAGTTCTGACACCTTCCTGTGGTTCTCATTCCCTTGCCTTTTATGGTTCAAGGTGTCAGTACATAAGTACCTTGAGATTCAAGGTGTCAGTAAAGAAATACTGAGGAGACATCATGGCTTTATGAGAAGTGGTTTCGCTATGCAAGGAACAGCTTTTTAGTGGGGAAAGATGCCGAATTGTCTGTTGCAAAGAACTTGGATTTTTGAAATGCTGTGTGGTATTGAAAGCCTCAACACAACGTCACAAAGGGAATGCAGTAGTAGTAATTGTACAAAATTAGCAACTACTCTACTTAACTAAAGCTAATAACTGCAGACCAGTAGAGGTACAACAACCCTTTTTTGAATTAACGTGCTAGAAATCTCACTACTGGGATGAAAAATGTGGATGAAAAATAACAATGAGCAGCTTTATACAAACCATCTGTTCTTGTTGATGCACTGTGAGTGGTGATTCCAAACTGCCTGTTTTGTGCTTATTTCAGTTCAGGTTTTTTACCCTTTTGAAGAAAGTGCTCTTTGAAGAATGTTGTTAGTTTCTGAGCTTTTACTCTTCTAATTTGAGCTAGTTTTTAGGTTTGGCTGGAATGTGTTCTCTTCTGCTTTTGCCGTATTGTCTCAATTGCATCTGATTTACCTGTCACAAGCTTTTACCTTCTATCTTTTAAAATTAAATGAATGTGCAGAATAGAGCCATGTATAGTTATAACATTTTAAATTAGTCTATGCATTGAGTGGTTACTATGCAGTTTTCTGGAGATCAAGAGTGCTTTATTAATTAGAATTTATGTTCCTAATAAAAATGTTGTCCTACACTACTGGTTCACATTTAGTTCATTAGAAATAATTTTGAGGTGCAATACATTTTAAAAAATTTTAGAATAATTTCTAAGTGTGACCTTACACAGATTTTTAATACTTTGCTCTTTCAAATCAGGATTTTTGTTGTCTCAGATCAGAAACAAACTATACTTAAATTTATATAGTCTGTCTTAAGAACTGGTTCTGTGATGCATATTGCACATAATGCATTCACTTTGTAATTGTTCTCTGTGTACAACAATTGACTTGAACTTTGCAGTACTTAGAAGTGTCATCTTGTTTTTCTGAGCTATCTTAAACTAAAAAAGAAACAGTAGTTAATTTAAATCTATTATATTAAATTGTCAGCAGTGAATTTGACAGGTATTAATTTTATCCGTAAAAATGATGGATTAAATTTCTTTATTATCAGTTTTCCAGCTGTTATTTGGCTGCAGAAGCCATGCGAAGATAAAAGTTTAATAAGCTTAGTTACTGGAGCTGTTGACAATGCTTTTATAGCCATGTCTTGAGATAAGATTTAATAAAACAGTATTTCCTTCAGAGGTCTCTCTGGGACTTAGTACCTTGAGAATTAAGCTTGTCCTAGTATTTTTCTCCTGGGTGAAATAGTGTTTATAGCATGTTTTGGACAAATAAGTCTGAGAAGTTACAGAATTTATTAACATGTATTCTTCATTTAGATTGGGGTGTCTTTTTCTACATTTTCATTTTAGAGCTTAAAGAGTTTATTTCAGCCTGAGTTTTTGTAGCTCTATATCTGTACAGATTGTTTCTCTTTCATCATCTAGTGTAGCTTATTTGCATATATGTGTGTATATATTGCGTCTACATTTATATGTGTGCGTATGTATGAATAAAAATATTCAAATACAGAAGGTAAAGTGACCTGGCAGGATAACTGAATTATGACTGCTGATTTTAAATGTTATTTCTCTGTCAGCTGATTAAATGAAGAATTGAGGGTTTGGATCATTTTCTTTTGCAGTTTTTGCACAATTAGGGCAAAACATTTAGGGCACGCATTCTATGTGTGGTTTCTTTAACAAAATCATAAAGTAATTCAATGATGGTGCACTATTTTTATGTTCTGCCTCTTCATCATTTATTTGTGCTCTTCATTTCCACCATAACTGCCTTTTCAACTTTAAGGATATAGTAGTTAATATAATCTTATGCCTGTATAAATGAAATTTTATTTCTTACTTTAATTGAAAATAGTATATTGATGTTCTGTGCACTTCAAAAAGTGCTTAATACCAGATGTTTCATATTATTGTCAAATGATATGTATGTACTATTTTTCTCAATATTTTCTGGTCAAATTCATTTGACTTTTGACATACACCTTGTCAGCTGCTTTTATGAACAGCTGAAGAAATTGTTGGAAATTGATGCCATAACAAGTTATGTGTGTAAAAGCCCATCATTCTTAAATTAGGGAGCCTTCTAAATGTTTGTGTGCAATGTTTCTGTGCAGTATGCTAATTTTTGCATGTATGCTTGTATTTATATAGTAGTTTGTCTGCATATGTGTACTCAGGTGTTCACAATGAATTTATGTAGACCAGAAACACCAATTTAATATCTTCTCTTAATTATGAGTACAGGAGGTGTTCCGTTTATGTCTGCAGTCTTGCACAGCTACATGTTGTCGGTATTGGTAGTTACAGCTATCTAAGGTAGCAACTGCTACTATTTAGAATTATTCTTATTCTGATATTGTGAATTTGCATTGAATCATTAAAACAAAAATCAAATTTAATTCCAGATGAGCAACTTCTCATAGCTTAAAATTTTATTTAAATGAAGTAATTGATAGTTACATCCTGAGCCAGCTGGCCTCTAGTGGATGACCTAAGTGTTAAGTTGCAGATTTACTGCTTGCAAGTGTGGCAAAGGCAGCTTTACCAGTCTTGCAGCCATATATGATGAGATTTAGTAGCTCTGTGTTAAAAGCTGTTTTTCAGATATGACACTGCAGACCATTAGCAGTCTAGAAGATTGTAGGAAGTTAAGTCTGTGGATTTGTCAGCTCCATGTTATTTTTCAGTAAGAATTCAATGACAAAGTGATACTCCAAAAGATACATTAAGCATTGTCAGTGGTTCAAAGCTTTTGAAAGTTCTTGCCCTGTAGCTCTGAAAGAAATGGATCTCTGTGCTTAATTTATCATGATAGTATCAACTATGTAAATAAACTACCAGATTTTTGTCAAAACATCTGTAAATTATTACCAAGGCAGCTACTGTCCACCAAGACCTTATGCCTGTCACAGACTTTTAACAGGTGTAACCTGAGAATCCAATGGTAATGTCATTTGAGGGTTTCAATTAGAAACACACAGAAACATAGGTTGCTGTAGAAAATAAGTTATTTTGAGGAATCCATGAGGATGCAAAATACATTTTCACTGAGATGCATCAGGAAATTCCTTTTGACTTTATACTTCTAATCACTTTCCAGACTATGAAGTTTCTCGTTTATGTAATTCTCTGGTGTTGAGAGTTTCCTTTGTGGCTACTGAAAAGCTGATTCCAGAATATATTACATTTGGATAATTGCATGCCTTTCAATCATGAGATGTTTATGATACTCTTATTTAGGCTAGGATATTTTGAGAGGGACTAAGTGTGTAGCATGTGGGTTTAGGAGGGATATTCTATTTGTTCTAGCACAGTTTAATACCATTAACAATAAATGCATCATTTAAGTTCTTCGTTACTTATTAAGTTTCATATGAAAAACACTGCTTGTCCTTGAAAGCAATTCTTTATTTTCCTGATGATATAGAAAACCTGTTGATTAGGAGCAAAAATCTGGATAAAGGTCTGTCTTTAAATCAGTACTGATAAAAAATAAATTAGAAATCATAACTGTTCTTTTAATTGTTTAGTAGGTTTATATTACTGAAACCACAAGATAGACAGATTTACATGGCAACTTTCTTAATCTTTTTTTTCTTAAGTAAAAGTAGTGGGAATAGATATAAAGATTTCTCCAGTATCTTCTATGTTCCTTTCCTTTATCAAAGCTGAATAGAGTCTGCATATGACTACTGACTCCTGGGTCATTCTTGCATATTATGAATGTTTTACATGTGAGTATAGATTTGACAACATAAGAAGAGACATGGTGAACATGACAACTCTTAATCTAGAGTGATATTTATTGAAAGTACAGTTTATTATACCATAGAAGCATATTTTGTTTTACAAAGTCAAAACAGTTAGCGTCAAAACCGGACAAAGGGAAATGCTTGAAACAAATTATTGCATGATCTTGTTTTTCTAAAAAAAGATACAGTGAAAAGCTGCTTAAAATTTTGAATAATAATTGTCATTCAAGTCCATTGGCATCTGCAAAAATGCAATTGTTAACCGCCTAATGACATATATTTGCATAGTAATAGACTAGCTATTCTTGCTTAATTTTCTATACAAGAATAGTCATTGCTGTTTCTATTTCTATCCCGTCAGTTAAAACTCAGAATAATTTCTACTACCTGTAGAAGTCAGTAAAGCATTGTTTGTTTGTCTTATTTTTAATTCACCCTCTGCTTTAATTTTCACTCTATTCATTTTTCCTCTGCAATTTGTAATACATTTGACTAACGCTACAAATGGAAGATAGCACAGATCCTATTATAGTGTTCTGAAACAGGTTTTCTCTAGTGGAAAATGTATATAAGTGTTGTTTAAAAGCAGAGTCATGAAGTTTCATGTGGACAAGTAATTTTCACTTGAAGTTTCCTCCCATAAGTGCTGCTGCGTGAACACTAGCTGTTCTCCAGTGTAAAAGTTTGATGTCATGGGAGTCTCCTATTTTAATGCTAGAGGCTCAGTGTCACTTAAAGTCTATAACTGTTTTATCCATAGCCTTGAATGGAAATGACAGCAAACCCCTCTATCTTTCAGTTTTACCAAGTGGCAGAGGACACAATGTCACATTTTCCATGGGCATAGCTGAGTGCCTCTCAGAAATGCCTGTGCGCTGCTACCTGCAGCATAAGGAACAAAAGAGAGAAATTAGGGATCTGCATCCCTAATTGCTAAGATGTTATTGAGATCAGAGGTGTGATGTGATGCCTCACATGACTGAGTGCTGCAATGGGTGGAAACAGAATCGTGACCAAGGTCAAGGTTAGGGCAGCCTTGTATGTGAGAGCACAGTAGGGACAGGGAGAGCACAGCACCTGGAGCTCTGCCTAGGGGTGGATGATGAGCCAGCTGAGAATTTAGGAGGTGGATTAGCTGGACATAAGCAATGTTGTGAGATTTTGCTGCAGACACTGCTCAAGAATAAAGTAAATGAGACCTTCTTCAGACAACTAGAAGAAGCCTCATGTTTATAGTCCCTGGTCTTCCAGGGAGACTTTACCACCACAATATCTGCTAGAGAGACAGCACAGCAGAGCAAAAGCAATCCAGTAAGTTTCTGGAGTACATTGGTGACAATTTCCCAGCACAGATGATTGAGGAGCTGAAGAAGGTTGGTGCTGTGCTGTACCTTGTACTTACAAAAAGGGAAAGACAGGTTGGGGATCTGAATGCTGGGAAATGTTGTAGCTGCAGTGACCATGAGATGGTGGAGGTCAAGGTTCTAATGGAGGGTACAAGGCAAAAAGCTGCACTGCCCTGAGCTGCCCAAGAGCACTATGTCCTTTTCAGAAATATTGAAAAAATCCTATGACAGGTGGTCTGGAAGAGCTAGGGGATTTTCAGGAATCAGATCTTCCAAGCTCAAGAACAGTCCATCCTGATATGCAGGAAATCAAGCAAAATAGCCCAAGGCAAGTGTGGGTGAGAAAGAAACTCCTGGCCAACATGATAAGGAAGCAGACAGGAGGGCAAAGCAAGGGATGGAAGACCCAGGAGTAATATAAAACCGCTACCCAAGCATGCAGAAATAGGATTAGGAAAGCCAAACTATGTTTGAAGGTGAATCTGGCCAGGTGTGTAAAGGGCAGTAAGAAGGGCTTCCACAAGTACAGCAGCAGCAGTAGGAAGGCAGATAAGGAAAATGATGGCTCTTTACTGAATGGGGCAGCAAGCCTTGTGACGTTAAACATCCATAACACCGAGCTATTCAATGTCCTCTTTGCCTTGGTCTTGCTAGTCAGATTTGCCTAGGAATCCCAGAGTCCCTGAGGCAAATGGGAAGGATCATAACAAAGACTTATCCTTAGTCATACCCTTACTGTAAGAGAAATGAAAATTAAGAATAAGAAATATTATAGTATTTCAAATTTTGTGTAATAGAGCATTTTTTAATGGATAGGTGTAGAATACACAAGGCAAAATGAAGGAAGGGCCAATAGGAAGAAAATAAAGAACTTCCAATATAATGTCCCTACCAGAACCTTTTCCATAGTTTCAGGAATGGCATGAAGATGAATCAGGGGATGTTTAGGTTGAATATTAGAAAAAGGTTTTTCACCCAGAGAGTGGCTGGGCACTGGAGCAGGCACCCCAGGGAAGTGGTGACAGCACCGAGACTGACCGAGTTTAAGAAGAATTTGGACAATGCTCTCAGGCACATGGTGGCATTCTTGGTGTTGTCCTGTGCAGGGCCAGGAGGAGGACTTTGATAGTCCTTGTAATTCTCTTCCAACTCAAAAGATTCTGCGATTCATAACCAATAAAAAAATTAGATGGGACTGTACAAGAAAACATTCACTAGGGTAGTCACATTTTAAGTAAATATGCAGTTCCACATTAGAAGAAATACAGAAATTGAAATTATAGGATACATTTCTTTAAAAAGTAGTATTATTGCAGATAAATAAATGAGCAAGTGCACACTGCAATAGTAAAAATATCTGCACAATGGAGTTATTACCTCTTAAAACCTAGTATATCGAAATGGAAAGGTAGTTAGATAAATAGTGATGTTAAATAGATTTTTTATGAGATTATATAGAGGGTTTTGAAAAATCCCAGGTTTTGTTTAAACAGGGATGATCAGAAGTAACTTATTTGAGTGAATAAATCAAAATTTAGGGAGTGATTAATGGCAATATATCAAGACTTCAAAATATATCACCTTACTGTTTTGATTAGCTGATGAAACATTATATCTTTATTTGTTATTAGTTAATATTTTCTGTTAAAATATTATATGGTATTGTGCAGCTTTGTTCTTCAGCACTGTTTCCTAAATATTTCTCTTGAATGTACAGATGTTTTATTGGTGAGTGTTGCTAAAATTTTTTGGGGCCTTTTTGACTTCTCAATCTTAAATGAGAATTCATATATTCCAATCCACATTATTTAATGTTATGTGATGAGTAAATACCATCTGCTTTTAAATTGTGAAGAATTTTTTTTAGAAAAGGAAAGATATAAAAAAGTCTCATTAGCACTAGTTTGCAGGCAGCTGAGTAATCCTTCAGTTTTCTGTAGTAAAAGATCTTAGTACACATGCAAATTATATCAATATTTCTTTTAAATACAAGATGTACTAACATTAATTAAAATAATTAGAAAGCAAATTCAAATTCTCTTGTTGCCTTAGTAAGTGACAGCCTGTTCAGCTTTTTCCATTCCTGTTGTGTTGTTTAATATGCGGAAAGACTTTAATATGCAAAACACAGAAGTCTGCTAAAGCAAAAATAAGATTTCTATGTTAAACTTTTTAAGCTTTAGTATAGGTCAACTTATGAAATTTCTAATTTTATTGCTGTTTTTTTAGTTCCTAGTTCTGGATAGTTCTTCATGAGTTACCAGATTTGGTGAGAGGAATGGGAAATCACATTTATACACTGCTATGCTATTAGTTTAGATCTGGTGATCTAAGATACCCTGATTTAGCATCATTTTTGTTCAAGAGCCATAAGTGAGCCCTGTGTGTTGTTTTCATGTATATTTTGGGTATAATATACTTCTCATTCTGTGAATGTTGGGCACTCCAATTTTGAACTGTATCTTGGCAGTTAGGGAGAAATCACAGCATGAGAGAAAAATAGTTTTATTACTCTTTAGAATTAGGGTACATGTTAGTGAGTTTTACTCAGTCTGTAAGGTGGTTCCATTTAATGATGTGCAGGGAGATGTTTTCAACATAAATAGGTGCCATTAGCAGTGGGAAAAGTGTTGAAACCTTATTAGGAATTGAGTTTTGTAAAATACTTGGAGGAGTTTTCATGCTGAACCTAAGGGAGAAAATGTTTGGATAGATTGATCTGTTGATCAATATCCCTAACTGTTCTTTTTCAGTAGAAGTAATACCCAGATCAAGAACCACATAAAACAACGTGTTATAAGGATTTAGCTGTGTGAAGCCAAACAGTTTCTTGAGGCTAAAATATAGGCACTTGTTTCTTTACCACATAATTAATATCACCATTGAATTAAATAAATTCATTCTTTCATCTTAGTTTCTTTGAAAGGTGTGATGCAAAGTCAGTGGCAAAACCTAGGCCTTCTCTCATCGAGGAGAGGTGTTCAGTAAGAGAATTGCTGAACTCAAGCATTCAAGTGACCAGCACTTTTAATAAGAAGATGGAAGGATAACTGAAAGAGTCAGCATGTTTCCCCATAAAAATGATGCAACATTTTAAGGCTATCATAGAGAATATCAGTTTGAGAGATGTATTTTCCAGCAGCAAAATTTAATCCAAGCATCTTTGCTGTCCAAGGCAGAAGAAATGTACTTCAAGGTATTTCAAGCACCTGATTATACATTTTTAGTAATAACTGCACTCTTGTCTGTGCTTTGGTGATGCACTAACATGTTTCATAAAGATTAAAACCTGGAATATGCAACTCTTTGGGTAATGCAGGCAGTTCCTGCTGTGAATTTTAAACAAAGTTTCAGTGAAAACGTTTGATTTGTTTTATACTTTGCGAAAATTCTGAGGAGGTAACCTAGCCAGAGACATTTGCTTTCTGCTTTCTTGTGTATTTTTTATTATTTAAAAGCTTTGGTTTCAGGAGAGCAGCAGCAGATGCTTTCAGCACTAGGGCTATGTACACCAGAGCTGGCTTTGAACTGCAAAGTACAGATCTAATTACACAGCTTGTAACTGTGGAACTGCTTCTCTCTATTCTAAATTACTTTTCCTAACTTATTTGCATAATGTAATGCACAGAGATTTTGCCACTGAAATATTATATTCTCTGACACAGTTAGGACAGGCTAAATTAACCCTCCTAAGACTATATTGCTGTCTTACAGTATATTTGATGAATGTTTACTGACTTCATTGGGGAAAACACCATCCAACAAGGTGCTATATGTCAATTTTTAGCTAGGGCTGGTGCTTTAAAAACATGTTGTGATGTACAGAGATTACAAGATGTAACAAGATGTGCAGAGATTGTTGTCTGTCTGAAAAGTTCTTTTTTTTGGTCAATAATTTTGCAATCACTTCAGATTTTTTCAGGTGTTGATATGTGATCATTTAATACATAAAGGCCAATGAATTCAGCTGTACATTATTAAATCAGTGGCAGATAAATATCAAAGAAAAGTGCTGCACATCTGAAAATTAGGTGTCTATAAGAACTGTAGAAAGGCTTCTGGGTAGAGGACAGTTACACAATGCTTGTTTTTTAGTTATTGTCTGCATACTAAGGTTTTACTGAATGAATGATTGCTACGGTGTCAGAGATTGTCATGTAGGCAGAAGCTTTAGAAATCATAACTGAAGTTGTATTTCAAGCCTCTGCTAACTAAAAGTAGAAACACATGCGCTTTTTTTGCTTATACTTGATGAATTTATTGTAATTCATTGAGTATAACAGGCAGAAGAGAAAGGGAACTCAGAGCATAAAATGCAATTGTGGTCCCAATCCATCTGTGCCATTCCAGTTCTTGAAGCATGTATACTGAGTGCCTCTGACTATCAAAGCTTCTAAAGCCCACAGGGTTGTTTCTAGACATATATTATGGCAGGCAGTAATCAGACAGAAATATTTTAGTTGTTTTTAGGTAAGAGACTCCAACTCTTTTTTTGAGATCTCCTGACATTCTCAACAGCATGAAAAAAAAGTAAAAAAATTTCTCTCAAACAGTTTGATTAATGTTTTCATGGCTTTTGAATATTGTATTAGTGGTCCTGCTGTTGACAGTGGTAATATTCTTGTGGGCTTTTAACTGTGAGCATTGCACAGTAGTTCTCCTCTGTTTGATTGGTTGCTCTTTTCTCACATAGCCAAGTTGTAGCATCAGAATGTTTATCAGCCCAGTATTTGTTTCCAAATCATTTAGGATGTGTCAAATAACACAACACTTTACATCAATGTTAATCTCAGTACTTTGTGAAGAAGAACTATTCACGACCAACAATTTTTCCCTATTTTTAAAGACTTAAGAATTTTAAAAAAATACAATCTTCTCAAAAGCTCTTTGAAAATATTAAATATGGTTAGGCAGGATGACCCTTTAATTGCCTTTGATTTGCATTAGTTTTCATCAGTATGTCATGTATTAACCATTTTTTGTTATTCCCATAGGGAATATTTTGTAATTAAATCATTTTCATTATTTGATTAAACCTTTCCTTTTTATTTCTCATTGACCCTGTTTCTTTCTGTCTAAAGGTGATGGTGTTTGTTCATGCTAGAAATGCTACAGTACGAACTGCTATGGCTCTTCGAGAAAAAGCAAAAAACAATGGTCATATTTGTCACTTCCTGTCACCCCAAGGGTCAGAATATGGACAAGCTGAAAAACAGGTAAGTGAATAATTTACACTAGTAGTCTCTTTAGTCTTGGAATTGATATTTTTTGCAGGACAGTCCAGCATGGGAATAGATGCAGCATTTTTGAGCTTCTGGGAAGATTTTGCTTTGAGAAGTCATGTGAAGTTGCTGAATTGAATGGGAGAACAGAAGGAGTAATAGTAAAGGAAGAGCAAAGTCCTGTTATTTTCAGTTTGTTAAGATAAAGCTGGTAATTGTGTTTTATTCAACTTGCACTACTTGACAGTAACCTTCATGTTTGCATCTCAGGAAGTCCCTAAACCACCAGTTTCAAGGAATATGCCAGTATATCTGCTGAAAGAATATTTCCATAACAATTCTTAATTCTGTGCTCTGTGTGGCATTTATATTTGGTGATATCAACTGAAGTCTAAAGAGTAGAGTTAGCAGTGCCTTTTTAACATAAAATAAGGTTCTTTCTCTTTCCACAATTGATTTCTCCCCATGAACATAGAGGAGATACTTACTGTAAAAGTTTTAATACATATGGGAGATACTTTCTTGCACTGGCAAATACATCGCTAAACTCTTCAGTATTCTGGACCTGTGAATTGCAGTCTTCTGAGGGTTTTAGGTTCTTGTGTCTGTTGTTAGTTGTAACAAATATGTTACTTTATTATATACCTCTGAAGAGAATGCAAAAAGATTCATTCAGTGTTAGTAATTATGAATGGAGCATGTTATAGTTGGTAGAATCAGATTTTTGAAGCGTAGAGAAATCAGGATAAATTATGTTCTTTTTGGCAAGATGCTTCTGAGAGCTATAATAAATATTTTAAAACTGTGCTCTTATAAGTTGATATCATTATATTTCATAAAATAGCATATTTAAAAGCCCCTCTTTTTCTAGCAGATGCTAGTATCTGCTATATTATAAAAATAACATCAAACCTGAACTTGGAGACCTCATGTTTCTACTAGAACACTAATTAATGCTGAACTTTTATTCATTAGATTTCTTAGAAAAAAACCTGAAACTCTTCATTTATTAAAAATAATGTTGTTCTTTTAATAATAATACAAGAAAAATTTAAGCTATTGAAAATACTAGTACTTATTTAGACAGTCAAAGTTATTGCTAAAGAAATTAAGAAAAAATTTATTCTTATTTCAGTAGTGCATATTTTGTGAGGTATCTGTCAAAGAAGTATTCATTGAACTCACTGTGTATGTCAGTGAAAACAGTTCCTGTATCTTTAGTTTTACTTTTCATTAATTAATTAAATTAGATTAAATTAATTAGAAAGCATATTCCTGTGTCATTGGAAACCACAAAACTGTCACAGAGAAAGGTTCTAAACCTGTTTGGGTTATGTGCGATATGAACGTGCTTTGATGTGCTATAATGCTTATTCCTTGTGGATACAGCAGTAGATTTCATCTCTGAGGCAATGCATCGTGTGCACCCTACTGGAGAGCACAGACAGGGAAGTGGAGGAGAGGGAGTTGTGTTCTCTGTTAGGTTGATTTTTGGCTGTGCAGAGCCCCACAGTGAAGGGACATGTGCAGGTCCTGTCTGCTTCAAGGTTGGAGCAGGAAGGAAGGGAGGAGGTTCTGGCTGAGATCTGTTGTGGGCTATCTGTCCAGGCAGACGTAGTGGTTGTGACTCACTAGTGGATAGTGGCAGGAGTCTCCCCACTTCATTTTCAACCATTAGCTGGGATAGTGGCATTATTCAGGCCACCCATGAGGTTCATAAGCTACACTTAGAGACTGCTTTTGAGTCCAGCCAGGCCCCTACTTTGCTGCTTAAGACTTGGCAACAACCATTTCCACGAATGGCAAATTTCATTGTAGTGTTTGGGCTCAGTATTCAGAGGAAGGTTGTGATGGTAAACAGTGAGACTTAGGACTTCGGTCTTTGGGAGAGCGGTCTTTGGTTTATTCAGAGAATTACACAGTAGAATCTGCTGGGAAGCTGCCATGAAGCAGACAAATCTCTCAGCTTTTACACTGAAATGGCTTGAATAGGGAGGTATTCACCTTCCCTGAAAGCAGTGATGACTTGGCATCATGATTCAGGAAGTGAGGAAGAAACTAGGAAAGAGAGAGGTAAACGAAAATGAGTACTTTAATTGTAAGCTTTACGTGCTATTCATAAAAAATGCAAGTAAAATATTGTCACTATGTAGGTTCATGTGAAATGTACTTGTTATTCTAAGCAAACTCCCAAGAGAATTTGAATTCTTGTGTGGGAATACTGCTCTTTTAATATGAAAATGTAAGCATCATCCTTTTTCAGGAAAAGCTGTAGACAAGATCATTACTAATGGTACACACTTCCAAGTGTTCTTACAGAGAAACTTGAGGCATGAAAATGTAATGTGCAAACTTATGGAATCTCTCCCAATAGAATTTTAAAAATTCTTATAAATCAGTGCCTGAGAAGAGCGTGGAAGATGAGGCAAGCTGGTGATGATTGCCTGGGAAAGCAAGAACAAGAAATTTGACTGCCAATAACACAAGAAATCTATTAACAGATAGGAAGGAAGAGGTATGAGGACCAGAGTGTTCTGGTTCCAGCCAGGATTGGGTTCATTTTTTCCAAGAGGGGACCTGGGGGTTATTCTATACCAACTCACATCATTGCTGGGGACAGGAAGGGAGTGTCTTCTAGGGGGAAGGAGTTCCTTCTGATCATGTAGGTGTAGCAGAATAGTCTGGTAACACCAGTTCCAGCAATCAAACGTTAATTGTTCCCCATTTCTTGTATCCTCTGTCGTTCGTGTTCTTGCTGTTACTGTTTGTTTTCTTCCCTTGCTGCTGTTACCAGTAAATTGTTCTTATGTCGACCCATGATCTTCGCCTTTTGTGCTTCCAGTTCTCCTCTCCAGCACAAGGGGAGGCTGTGGGAGGGGGAGAAGCAAGCAAGAAGTGCATGGTTTGGAGACTCTCAGTGGGGAGCAGTAAATTGGGGAGTATCATCCCTAAACCACAATATATAGCAATGAATGAGAGGGAATTGTGTTCTCAAGCAAGGATCATATAACCTTCTTATGTCTGTCTTGAGTCTTGCAATGGCTGTGAAGAGACAGAAGAACTCTTTAAATTTTTCCAGTGATCAGTATATGTCACATGCACGTATTACATGAGTATAAATTCGGGTTATTTTACTTCTTGTGCCTGTAAGTATGATCTAGATATTGGGGAAAAATATATATTTTTTTAATTACTATTGTTAGTATTTTATGCAAATTAGATACTGCAGTATACTTAAGGGCTCCTTCACTGACACATATAAATAAATCAGGAATGGGAATACTAAAAATAGAGTGAAGGCCTAGTCATACTGAAAACAGTAGCAAAACACTGCCAGTAATTTTCCCAGCATACTTCCATTTGTCCTCTTTCAGGATCCATTCAACAAACAAAGCTGAATTATATTAATTCTATTTGCAATGAAAATTAGGTATTTTGTTGATTCTGGCTCTGTTACCTAGTACCTATTGTCTACAAAAGGAGTTTTCAAGATATTGAGGTAATTTGTGGTTTTGTGTTCTCTGTTCATCAGAAACTTGCAGTTTAAATGAATGTGAATATATTGTATTGAAATAATTATGTCACAGCGTGTATCTTTGAGGCATATTTTTATTTATATACAGTTAGCACAATAAAGATACTAATCAAATAAGATATATAGTCTGCCAAGACAGCAACTGTGCATAAACAGCCATCAATAATCATAAAATGAGTAATATGCTAGCAACATTTCTCTGAGCAATTAAGGCTCCTACGTATGAAGACTTATGAGTACACCAAAGATCTCAGTGATTAGAGCATGTGGTGTGTTGTTATTACAACTATTACTGTTCAATCTAAATTTTCTTTTTCTTTCTTAGCAGTAAATATTTCCAACAGAAGTAGCTATATTAAGAGCAGTAATGGATGTGCATCTAACCAAAGGGTTTTACCATCATGTATTTTGTCAGGAACTTTCAGCACCAGTATTTTTAAAGATTTCAAAGTGTAACAGATAAAGAAAGACACAAGGCACAGTGAAGTCAAGTTGGGTATGAAGAAGTTGATTATTTTCCTTAACTTGCTGCCTTCTTTCCAATAACCCATCCTGGAATTAAACACCAGGGGCTGGAATGGCACCGTCTGAATCAAGTACAGTGCACATCTACATTCAGGCAGCCTGAAAGTGCAGAAGTTTTCTCCTTCAGTGGTAGTTCTAATGCTAGAGAGGCTTACTGGCTAAGGTACAAACTTCAGTACCACATAGGTACACACAGAGCCTACATTTACAGGCTTAAGTGACTGTCATCAGGAATTGTATCTGTACAGTTTTCTACACAACTGTTAGAATAAAAAAAAGAAAACGTTATTGCAAGC
Organism: Irena cyanogastra; assembly: GCA_013397155.1. Lineage (NCBI taxonomy): Eukaryota > Metazoa > Chordata > Aves > Passeriformes > Irenidae > Irena > Irena cyanogastra. Next base: position 34,611 of record VWZV01014191.1, read on the forward strand.
AACTGTGGTTCTAAACAGAGCAAGTCAGAGTTGTAGAAATACTGCAGGGACACACTAATGGATTCTTAGATTTTGTGTACAAGAAGGACCAGCTGTTGTGGAATGTTTATAATGTGATGTGGGGAATTGAGCAAGGCACAAAATTCTGTGTGAGCTCCAGTAATAATTTCTAAAATGTTTATAGCCTTGACATGTGTAATTCTTCATGTCTGAATTGGCCTGCCTAGTGCTCTAGACCCAGGATCTTATGCTAGTTCTCTTCACTGACTTAATTTTTTTTCCTGAGAAAGTTTTTATTCATTTAAATAGCAAATTATTGTTGTTAGAGGTAGATCAAGCTACTCAGAAAGTCTTTCAGTGGCAAACTTAGAGTGGCCAAGAGATTATACTGGGAAGAGCATTCACACTCTTCTTCCTTAGGCATTTGCTGTTCAGAGAAACTATTGCTCTGTGTGTCTGACCTGGCACAGCAGTTCTTACACCTTACACCATAAATCAGATACATTTTATGCAATAAATTGAGTATTACCACAATAAAACATGACTTTTAAGTGCTTTTCTAGGTTCTTTTTAAAATCCATTCTCCAAACTTGACCTGGTTTCTTTGTTCCTGAAACCTCCAAGCTCATCTGTAGGTGAGCCAAGTGGTGGTGTGGAACTGATCTGTCCTTGCAAGCACTTTCCATTCCTTCAGAATGCTTCTATTTTCAAACTCTACCTTTAATCAGCATGTTCATATTTTAAATTTTTGATCACTGGTACAAATATTAAAAATCCATAGATCAGACTGGATCTCTGAAGGACTACATTGACATTCTGTCATGTGAAAATTCCTATATACAATTAATTTCGTCAGTCATCATTGCCTGATTTTAATCTCTTTAATAAATGAAATTAATTTTATGTAGTACTTAATTCCCAATGCTGCATCATATAAATGAAATTTCTGACAGAAGTTTAACTGTATTATATCAGTGATGTGTGATGCAGAGTGATTAATGTGAGCTTCATAATGATAATATCATGTTTGTCTGACAAGAGCTATCTTGTATAAATGGATGTTTATTGGCAGTGTTCCCAAATTTATCAGACTACAGGCCATTCAGCCTTGCCATTTCATTTGACATGAAATTTAGCAATACCTGGCAGAGAATAATCTTGATAATGTAATAGTCCTTATTTTGTATTCTGTATGTAGTTTTTGCTGTAATGGATGAATAATATACTTAGAATCATCTGAAATCCAGTATATGACTTAGAAGAATAAGTAACACTCAAATCATGTATGTTCTAGTCTAGACAGCAAATGGAAGTGAAGGCTACAGGATGAACTAAAAAAATAGAATAGTTAAAAGCATTGTATTCTTTACTGGCCTTAAAAATCTGAAAGCAATTACTAATCCTCTTAATTATCTGTTAAACATTTTTAAACTATTAGAAATTAATTTTTAGAGAGCATTCATCAAATATTTAATGTGTAATCGTTTGCCTGACATTTAATTATTTCAGAGTAATCCTCATTTTATTTTTGTTTTACTAATAACATATCTAATATTTGATATGCCATTAAAAAAACTATAAAAATAAAATGAGGATATGTATTCAAATACATTAGACTATAATAAATGTCAAACATATATTGAAGTTTCCTATTTGTTTTATAATTACTATATTTTTTACTTTTGAAAAACGTTTACTAATTGTCTCTCAGAGAAGAAAGTGAAGTGCTCTGTATTTCTTTCATGGGATATTTTATTCAGTAGTCCTGCTTGAAGGTCAGAGACAAAATTCATTATAAGATGTGGTCCTAACAATTCACATGTTAAAGAAAAATGTGTTCTGTACACAGTGATTCCACTATTTTAATGAATCCTGAGCTGTGGAATTTAGCATTGTTATTCAGATGGACACTTCAATTTTGGGGAGGTGTTTTTACAGAGCGATATATTGTGAGCAATAGAAAAATATTGCCTTCATGTTCTTTATCAGTATTCCTAGATATTAAAGTTAAGTGTTAACAGTTGTAAACTGAAATAAAAAGTTGACAGAAACAATAAATTTCTTTTTGCTTTTGCTTTTCCTGACCTTTAAAAAGGAAAACCGCTTGAAGTTTGATGTATATTTTTCTGTTATTATAATAGTTACTTTTTAACATGTCACTCTGGAAATTGTACTTGCACAGCTTTAAGTTTGTAGTTCTATTTTCAGCTTGATGCTTTGTGTAGTCCTGTATATTGTTTACAGTCTGCTGGAATTTTCTAGCATTTTTATTATGAATCAGAAGGTGTACAATATATGGTATAGATTGAATTCTGTTATCAACTATATTTCTGAAAATCAGATGTCTCTCAGGCTCTGATAGTACAGCACTGATGTAACAAGTAACAGTCTTCTGCTATCCTGTGAAAAAATAAAATGGACTTTCCCCCCCCACCACCAATCTATGGGCTTGATCATATATTCTGTTTTATCTGTCATGAGTGTCAACTTGGTATGCAACAATGCTTAGTTTCATCCTGCTTATCACTGGAAAGCCACCTCATGAATATTTGTTCTACTTCCAGAAGCTGCACCACATTAGTAATGGATCTCCTAGAAGAAAAATGGGTTAGCAAACCTTTTTCTAGAATGATTTCTGAGGTTGCAAATACAGCTGACAGGGGTGCTGATGTTTTTCTTCAAGGAACTACTAAAAGAGGTTTTATGCTTTTGTACAGAACTTCTCAGCTATTTCAGAGCTATTCATGTTAAAATCAGTAATGGATTTAACCACTGTAAATATAAGATTTAATGCCTTTTCTTACTAATCCTCCATGGAAATGCTCAGATAAACTCTGGGATAATGTGTTGCCTATAGCATCCCCTTTCATTGTTGACAAAATTACTATTAAATACTAAATGTGTTTAGTAAGATCATTTGAAGCTGTTGTCACATTTATAACATGATTAAACTTCTCTCCTTAAATGAAGTCTACCACAGTCTTCTGCAAGGTAGTGCAGTCTTTGCATTCAGTAAACTCAGACCTTAAGGTAAATAAATTTGTTTAAATGTCTTATTAGTGCTTCAAAATATAGAAACTGAAATTCGAAGTTATACTGTTTAAAAGAATGTCTTTAATAGGTGATTCTCTTTAAATCTAAGACTTCTTTTAAATGGCATTAAAATATACTGAAACTTCTTTCACTGTGGGATATGGGAAGAATATTAGGCCAATAGAGGTTCCTTGATGTCAGGCTATGACAGTGCTTACTGTAATGAGTAGTTCTAACAAGTTATTTGATTGATGCTGCAGTTACAGGGGTTTGCAGAGTTAGTAGCAGCATATGTGTATTTTTTCTTCTAAAATCAGCATAAATGTTGATATTATTGTAAAACTAACTGATTTAAATAATTGAATGTATTAAAGGTTTCATACCTTTTCCTATTTTCCTATGCATTCTTAGGATGCTCTAACATGTAATCCAGACCAAAAAGTTTGCTATGTCTTTTCCCAGTAGTTATTAATCGACAATTTCCTTGGATAAGAGGATTTCAACTTGAAATCTCATTCATTGTATGAGATATTTGGATATCGAATAGCTATGCTAATCATAAAGAAACAAATTACAAACTTCTGAGACATTTGGGAGGGAAAAGCAAAAACAACCAGTATGGTTGTTGTAACATTCAAAGGTTTGGGGACCAGGACTGCATTCTTTGTGCTTCAGTAGCGCAGCCTATTACTCGCTTTTCATTTTTGCCAGCACTTGTTTTCACAATGTGTAATCAAGGTCAGGTGTATATTAAAAATATGCAAGGTATCTTGAATGGATAAAGCTCCCTTTTCTTCATTTTTTTCTGTCATTTAGCAGTTTCAAAGGCTGGCAATATCTGGTTAGTGGTGAGCACTCCAGCAAGAAGAAATTATAAATAATATTCAAGTCAGTATAAGTGCTCTCTACCCTCACCCCTTTTCAGCCCAAAGAGCTTGGTTGGTTCAGCCAGTTCTCAGCTGCTTTCAATCCCTAGACCCCTAGCTCTTGCTTCCTTTTCAAAAATGTGCCAGTTAGTTCTAGTTTGCAATGTGTAACCTTGTGCAATACCTTCACAGTAAGATTGTAGACAATTTTTCAGGCACCCTTTCTGTATAAGATGCGCCAGACCATACTGACGAATGATTCTGATCACATGCAGTTTTAGTACCTTTGTGTGGAAATCATATGCTGACTAGAAAATAGTGTTTAAAGAGGTCCTATCTACTCAGGAATTCATTTGTCAGGAATTAGTGTAGCTAATTATTAGTAATGAAGAGTAATGATTGAAAAGTTAATAACAATTTGAAGGGTTTCTGCATTGTACGCTGACAGTCAATGCTGCTTGTTGATCAGTTGTACCTCGCATTTCACGGTGATTACATTGTCCTCCAACAGGCTTGATGCTGTTCAGTGATTGACATTCTTTTAGAAAACGTTTGATTTCTTCTACAGTAAATAAAGAAAGTAAATTTTGCAAGGTCCAGTGAATTGTATTGTATTTTAGATTTTTTTTTCTAGCATCACACTTGACTTATAAAAGTTCATCATAAAGTACTATTCTTCAGGGTTGTAAATAAAGGATGCAGTGTCTTGGTTTTTTTAAGTGGTTGGAGATTGCTTTAAAGGTTCAGGCCATCAGAGAACACCCTTTGTAGTTATCTTTACTGAAATAAAGTTCAGTACAAAACCTGTAGTTCACAGTTATCCTGTAGAATAAATAAATATATGTGCTTTCTCCTGTGCTTGATGTTTTCCCTTCAAAGTATCACTGTTAACTGACTGTGTCCCTTTTGCTTCCTGAGGATTCATGTAATTTTTTTTTATATTGTAAAACAATGAATGTATGGGGTATCTTTGAACTGTGATTTTAAAAAAAATTAAGGGTTTGACCCATTATAATTGAAAAATACATTTTCATAAATACCTAAGTTGGCAGAAAACATCACTGCAATATTGGAAACTGTCTCGCACTGTCTCTTTAAAAACATTATTAGAATTAGTGCAAGGAAATAGGTTCACCAAGGTACATTTGGAGGCTTGATTCAGGTTTTCATTTAGAAAACATGATTTTATTAACAAATGGAAAAATATAGAATTTCAGTTCATATTCTTGATTTCATTTATTTTCAAAGTAATACAACTTTTCAAATATTAGTTTCATTATGGTTTGATGGAATTGTTTAGGTATGTATGTTGACTATTTAAGTTGTCATTCACTTTCTACTTTCAGCTCCTCTAAATACCATCGTGTAGGCATCGTGGGCTTTAGGACTATTCCTTTAGTTTCTTTGCACAAGATACAGAGTTGATCAGAACTGGACAGAAGTGTTTTTGAACTGAAGCTGGCAATGACATCTAATTAAGATGAACTGGAAATAATGAGTAAAATGGGCACACACTTTTAAGACATTTAAAGGAAAGAACAATTAGAAGAAAACATAAAAGAGGGAGTGATTTCAATTGGGTCCACATTCCAGTAATTCCACACACTGAGAGCCAGATGTGCTTTGGAGAAAACAAAAGAAGTTAAAAAGTAATTAACCATACTTCTGGAAAGTTGTGGAGATTTATTTTTAGAGAACTGCCACATATTTATTGCCATAAATTTCTTTCTGCAGTCTACGTTTTATTACGTGTATAATCAGTCTCTGATTTTTAGCATATCTTTTATATCTTCTAAGGAAGCCTTGGTATCTGCAAGATTAGTTGTATCTTCTTTTATCTTAGTTGTTTTGAATTCATCTTAAGATCCTTTGAATTGGAATTTTGAAAGTCAGACAAGAATCAGAAGAATCCTTCCTTACTGAGAATCACTGTCTTGAAGGAAAGCATTTTGTTGTATAGAACCACAAACTCCTACTCTTTAGAATGTACAGATACCATTGCATGTCACCTTTATCAAAGTAAAGTTTGAACTTCGCCTAAATTTGCCAAATCTTTTTTGAACAACTCAATTATTTCAGGAACTTTTTTATTGTTGCATCAAAACCAACAGAAACTGATTATAGTGTTTGCCAAAAAATATAAAAATCTGAAAACCAGTGTTTTATTCCCACAACTGAGATTTTTTGAAAGAACATCATATAAATATGAATTTGGATAAATCTTTCTACATGTACCATGATGTAATTTTTGACTTATTTGAGTAAAAAGCTAGAACTAGAAATTATGTGTTATGCTAATGGGAACTGTACTAACAGCATCATGTTTTTGACAAGTGTAAAGTATACACAAGCTGGGCATGAACTATAATGAAAACCAGTAGTTGACAAAATTAAGCTTACTGTGTATTCTGAAATGAAAATAAAGTTGCTAAAAGTATGGAAAGCAGATTTGGAAGTATATAGTTTGTGAGAAGATGCTGGAAGAGTGCAGATAGGAAGATAGCAATATTAGGAGACTTGTGAATTTCAGTGCTGAACTATGAATTCTTGAAAAAATTAATGTTCTCCATTCCACCTATCAGACCTTCATCTCTGGAAAATGCCAGTGCAAGTAGATAAAGAATTATTTTTGCCAGCAAAGCTAAAAAAATGAAAAAATTTTAAATTTTTAGATCTTGAGAAACATTAGAACATTGAAACATGTTTGAAGCATTACTGAATATAGTTGTTTGTATGTAAGTTTTGCTGTATTGTGATGGTTTGCCACCTCTGGAAGAAAACTACAGAAGGGATTTCTAAAAGTTTTGCATAACTCATCTGGTGAGTCTTTTCAGTGAGAGAAGGCAGAAATTGTGAAAGTGTGAGTCACTGAAACAGATGTCAACACAGGCCAGCCAGCAAATTCCTTAAATACAGGGAGATTTTGAGGAAGCTTACAAGAGTTCTGGGAAAAAAAAAAAAAAAAAAAAAAAAAAAATTGTCCATGTTTCCCAGGGGATACAACAGAACTAAAACCAAAATGAAGTTTTCATAGCTGAAACTAATAAAAAATTTTAAAAAAACTTTTCCCTACCAATCAAAAAATATCTTCAGACCGGAAAAATAAATACTTGTTACCTGGGGAAAGATGTTATGTGTACAGCTGCTGATTGCCTGAACTCAGCAAGACCTGAAATAATCCACCCTGCACAGCAACAAAATACTTGTGACCAGAAAAGCTTGCAGCATCTTGGTTCTTTGAGGGGTGATATTTGCTGGTTGCTGCTCAGTTTTCACTTATAGTGGGTTTTTTCCCAAATAAGGAAATGTAAGATCTTACCTGTTTGANTGTAAGATCTTACCTGTTTGAATAATGATCTTGACCAGCATTTTTAAGAAGCCGTGTTGATTTCTGCTAACTACTCTGAGGATCTGTCCTTTTCTCTCAGAGATGCTGTGTGATCTATGAGTGCTAACACTACGAGATGAAACTTGAATTTGCTGTCTTTATTGCTGTGTTTATGGTTTTGACCTCTACATAGTAATTATTGTGCTAGGGATTCCTCTCTGTCTTTTTTTCTTTTTCTAAGACAAAAACTGTGACTTGCATATTTGGAAGTTCTAAAATATTGAGAACTGTTGACAAAATGCTAAAAACCTACTACTGGAGGGCAAACCTTGAGGTTCTTGAGTTTGGAGTATCAAAAGTATTACAAAAGCCTTTCAAAACTCTTTGTAATAATAATGATAAAAGCTGGGGAATCAAAGGCCATTGCATCAAGGATGAAAAATGCTGCACATTTTCTTTCTGTGAGGGTACCCCTGGCTTTGATATGCGGAATTTTGTAATCAAGTGTAGAATTCTAGGGCAAAGCCTTTGATTCTAGTGATCACTTTATCCAAGTATTGTGCTCTGTATGTTTATCAAGGACAACATTCAGAAATCTGAAGTGTTTGAAACCGTTAATATTGTATTTCCCTGCTTTCATTTAAACTGTGGTATTGCTGAATAATTGAACAGAGTCCTAGCTGGTTTACAGTTGAAGGATCTCATTGGAAAACACACTAAAGCTAATGGAAAATAGACTGTTGGCTTTGGAGTAAGCCCTGAGGACACAGCTTAATACAGCACAAAATAGTATTTCATAGAGAAAACACAGCACAGTGTTGAACTTTTTGCAGGTGTGGATATTCTGCAAGCTTCTGGAACTGAAAGCAATAAGAAAATGCAAATTGGTCCCAGTGATTCAGGGATTTAAAACGCTTATATAGATACACTAGTATTGCTTATAATTCTTTTAATGATCCCTTACACTCAGAAATTGTTTTCTGGGTTTTTGTTCAATTGTTATAGCTTAGTTAAAAAGTGTTTGTACTGCCTTGTAACATTGAAAAGGTATGCAGTTTCTTTTTTCATTGGCCTGTAGTTACCAAACAGCTGTAATAGTTATTTTCAGGTATTGCCTTAGATTTTGTTCCTCTGAAGGGGCATATTCCTTGAAGTAACCACCAAGATCTCTTGTCTAAGGGAAATACCCACTATGATTGTCCTAAGAGACTCCTGTACTTTTCAGAGTGCTATTCAGGTCTTCAGTTCTCTGATTCAGCATCACATATTTGCTGAGTACTGCCAGATTTATTGGGTTGGCAGTCATAGCCCTGTTTATTAATTTTCCTACCTGTTCCACTTTCTTTAAATTTCAGATTTTCACACTTGAGAGAAAAGCAGATATTGAATGAAAACAGATACTTTCCTAACAAAAATGATTAAAGAAAAGGGTGAAAGATAGCCAGAAAACCCCAAAACTTTTAATAAGCCTGTAAAAGGAAAAATAAAGTGACAGTTAGCAACCTAAATCATATAGCTAGAGAATTTCAGAAGAAAAACAGCTCTATAAGATGCTGTCCATGCACAAATTCATGTCCTAGGTAGAAGCGTCATTGTTTTTGTCATGAAATAGAACTAGAATTGGTAAACAGTTGAGAACTAATTTAATCAAAAGCAGTATATAAGGTTATTTCAGTTATGTATATATGAATTCCAACTATAAAAAAGGTTTTGGTTTTGGGAGAAATAACAGACTACAGGAAAATGATGCTATTATAGATTGAGCCAAGAAACCTCTCTGTTGGAATTTAAAATATCTTTAAAGTATTTTCCTAGTGTGGAAATAAATGTGTCCTAGAATAAGGGAGGTGAAACCTATCAGTTACAATTTTAAGAAAACAAAGCAAATGGAGATTTTTATTTCGTTTTTCGAGTCATAGTTTTCAATCCTGAGTATTGAGAGCCACCTTGTGGCAGTACCTTTGAATACACGTAAATGGCTCTGAATTTGTGGTCGTTGAAGGTGCTTGATACTTGTTTCAATTCTGAGCATTTTGATGACTGAGAATTAAAATGCGTTTGACTTCCAGGCACTTGCCTGAGGTGCAGCACTCTTCTTGGCTTGAAAGATGGGTTCTTTACATTTGTATGAAATTTCTAATATAATATTTTTTCATATTCCCTTATTTAGTCTTTCTTTTTTCTCTTCTTGCATCTGTTAGTACATGATGTTATAGATGCAGGACACATAAGATACTGGTGTAATAATAATTTATAATGTATCATTTACTTGCTTAGTACATATATGTATTTATGTATAGTTGTAGAATACAGACCGCATTCACTTTTTCTTAAAAGATATAAAAATCTAGAACAATGCATATTTTAGCAAGCTTAAAAAATTGACAGTTTTAAGCATTTATTTCTCTATGTCTGTTAGTCATTGTTTTGATTAGCAGAATAACACTTAATAGGAAATAGGAGAAGTCAGTATCTATCTCTTTCAAATTTGTATTTACCCCTATGAAATATATGTATGAAATTAGCTTCTGGCATCAGAACTGGATTAGTTGGAGAAAATGCATGAGGATTAATTGATTACACATGAACACAGATTTACCAAATGGATTTATGAGTTTCTGTCTTTTTTTGAGGGAGAAATGTCAGCTTTTTTTGTGACTGTAAAAGGAGCAGTGTAAATATGGGGGTTCATCAGTTAAAGCCATAATCTAGATTTCCTTGAGTTAAATTTTCTGTTCTTTTATTTAAAGTATATACTGTGTGTAATGGTAGAGATTGAAAGAGAGCCAATACTCTACAAAGCATTTCCTTCTTGGATTTTGAAGGGGTAGGAGTGAAATTCCTCGTAAAGCTTATATTTGCTTCTTGTATCAATGGAAATCTCTTTTTCCCTATGACTGAATTTATACTCAAGAATCTCTGACAATTTTGAGATTGCACAGTCAATTCATTTTATCAAATACAAAAAAGTCTGGAATTTTGCTCTCAAAGTAAAAATTAAACCAATAATTGTAGAAAATTGGACAGATAAGAAAAAAAATAACTCCTCTTATCCTTTTTCTTCTTAGGGAAAAATTGATATTAATTAGGCATTTAATCCCATTATTTGTCTGACCACAGTTTTGAGAACATTTTTGGAGTCTGTTCTTAACAGCTTAACATGGAGAAAAACTGTTTTTTGTCATACTTTCCAGTAGCACTGAGACCTGTACTGTATCTGGTGATGCCAGACTGTGAATTTACGCATCTGTTTGTCCATTGCAAAGGAAGGGCTATATGAGTGTAATTTTGGGGTTGCATAATTACATTTAGGGGTTCCAACAAGTCTGATGTGAGTTTGTGATAAATAATATCCTCTGATTAAGTTCCCGTTGTCGTCGATAGAAAGGATGTAAAGGCTCCATTCCTATTTTTGCTATGATGTTCCTTAGTTCTGTTACGTTCAGCATTTAAAACATGGGATGATCTGATTAATTTTAATGTATGAGTATCAGAATAAGCAGAGATTAGCATGAAGGCAGATAATTTAAGTTCCAATTTACTTGGAATATTGAGTGATAATTAAGAGCTATTAGTGATATGTGCCATCTGGGAGTGTTGGGAAAATGCCACCTGAGTCAGTTACAATAGAAATTTGTTGCAATGGAAAGTTATTTGAGGGTCTAATTTGTCTTTTATTCTTTCCAGGGTAATTCTTGTTCATTAGTCTAAATTTGAAATGTGGAGTGCTCTTCCAGCTAAAATTACAGCACACAGGTTTTAGGAGACTGCACGTTTTAAATACAAATGTGTGATGTGTCTGAGCTGCTGTTGTGGTTGGTGAAGCTCAGTGCGCTTCAGGCTGTGGAGCCAAGAGGATGCCTGAGTTCATCCACAAGCAGACATGGGAGGGAGCAGAAACACTGCACAGGCTCTGCTGCCTGATTCCCACTGGCTGTGCAGGGTGCTCAGACTCCTCCTGCAGATGTGCAGATCTCTGTACAGACATCTGCAGAGTTTTAATCTCAAGCTGAACCCTGCCATACCAAGCTGGCCCATCTCAAATGGTCACACAGTTGCTCAGCTTTTACTGAGATTTCTCTGCCCCAGACAGCATTAGCCACCCCTCTTACCTTCCGTACTAGCAGCCTGCAGATTAAACAAGTATGATGGAACTAACTGCTTATCTTAAATGATGCCTTCTCAAAGAAGAAAGAGTAGAGAGTATGTTCTAGGTTGATCTCAAGAATGAAAAGAATTCTTATGCCAAGAATTATAAGTCATCCATTTCTATAGGTATTATCAGAAAGACTATCTGATAATATTATAGAAAGCAGGCTCAGTGGGTTTCCCTCTAGCAAGTGGTCACTGGAGTTAGCAGAGATACAACCAGTGTTACAGGTAAACGTAGCCCCTCTCTTTCCATTCTGTGCAAAATTTCTGTGGCAACAGAATTGGCAATTCTATATTTGGCACTCAAAAATCATTTTTAAAAAATAGCTGCTATCCAAACATAAAATTAACAGAAGGAGATACCTTTGTTAAATAATTTCTGACATTTAGACTGGAATTCGCAAAGTAAAATATTCTTAGAAATGTAAACCAATTCCTAAAGATAAGTGATGATATGATATCCAGCTTTGTTTTGCAGTATGAATATGAGCCTGCAGTGTGCCCAGGTGGCCCAGAAGGCATCCTGCCCTGTATCAGCAATAGTCTGGCCAGCAGGACTCCTGTACTCGGCACTGGGGAGGGCCACACCTCAGATCTCGTCTTCAGTTTTGGTCCCCTCGCTACAGGAAGGACTTTGAGGTGCTGGAGTGAGCCCAGAGAAGGGCAACAGAGCTGGTGAAGGGTCTGGAGCACAGGTCCTGTAAGGACCAGCTGAGGGAGCTGGTGTTGTTCTTTCTGGAGAAATGGGGGCTTGGGAGGGCGTTATTGCTCTCCACAAGTACCTGAAAGGAGTTTGTGGCTAGGTGAAAGTCGGCCTCTTCTCCCAGGCAACCACTGATAGGACAAGGGAAAATGGCCTCAAGTTGCAAAAAAATTTCTTCACCAAAAAGATTGTCAAGCATTGGAACAGGCTGCCCAGGGAAATGGCGGTCTTACTATCCCTGAAATTATTGAAAAAATTGGATGTGGCACTTCACTCTGTGGTTTAGAGGGCATGGTTGTATTAGGTTAAAAGTTAGGTGATGATCTCGGAGGTCTTCTTCATCCTCTCTGACTCTGTATTTTATATTATTACTTACACATTATGTTGTTTACATTCATTTTATATACAATATAGCATATTTTATGTGAGTTTTCAAAATGCAAAATGAGAAAATCAAGTGCAACTAAAAGTTTAAAACTATGTGTCACACTGATTCTAATTAAAAGTTTGTTCAGAGTGCAAGAGTCAAAAGATTCTTCACTCCTTTTATTTTGATTTTCATTCATAATTCAGTATTACCATCTTGAAACCACGGAGGACTGATATCCTGGTGATAACCCCGTGGTGTGCATGTGTTACACAATGCCACAAACATGATATTTGCCTTGGCACTGAACCGTGGTGTGTGGTTCAGTTCTGTGCAGATCAAGTGGTTGTCTTTATCTAGGAAAGCTACTGATATATTTTGAATGTGTTTGCAGTGATAGTTATAGAACTATTTTACATAGGTAGTATTAGTTCTCAGTCTTAAAGTAGGGAAATCATTTTTTTATACGCTTTTTTTTTATACGCTTTTACTTACCTCAGTTATTTTTTTCTACTTAAAATGATAGAAAGATACTGTGTTCTGAAATGTTATCAAGTGATAAATTATTTGGACTAATACATGTACTAATAAATATGTACACAACACTACTTTAAGGCAAGGGTTGGCATTGTTTACTATTTTCCTTATGGGGGTTAGAGGTTTCACCACCACAAACACAAAAACACTGCTGCCCTTGGTTGGTGGAGCAGGGATGCAAACCTGGCCTGGGCAAAGCACCCTGCCAGCTCCACAAATGGCCAATTGCTTTGAATCACTAACCTTTAACATTGCAGTCTCTCACAGGCTGCTCTTAAAAGAGGGTGGAGTTGTGAATGAAAAGCTCTTTTAAGAAGACTAAATGCATGAAAGATTTTAACAGATATGACTACTAATTTTATGGAAGAATGTTAATATAATTAAAATATTAAAGAAAATGAAGCTCATAGTGTGGCATCTGACACTTTTGAACAGTCATTAGCACTAATGTATGCAAGATAAGTAACCAGAGTGTGAAAAATGGAAATTAATGAGGTTTGGAGAGGGACTGTGCAAGCAATCAGCATAGCAGCTCTCCTCTCACCTGTTTTGTGCTGCTATGTACTGTGTTAAGTAAGAAAGTAACTATCTCCTTACCTCTTCCCATATCAGATAATGTAGTCTCAATGGTGTGTTTGATATGTGAGATATTTTCTTATATTTCCCCTGAGATTTACCTGCTGTGTAAGACAATTGAAGTTAACTTGATGAAGAAACTGTATATCCTGCTTTAAAATAACAGTGTATGAATTACAATAGCTTAACATTTGCAAGCTCCTCAGTTTTGGAGAGGGTTTCTAATCTTGTTTATAAACCCCAAGGCAGATGGATAAATTAACATCAATGCAGTATTTTTTCCCCCCAAATCTCTGTAAATATGTTATAAAAATTACTTGAACAAGAAAATGAAGTATTCCTTTGCTCAAAATATCAGCCTTGGGTGGGAGGTATATGTGCTAGGTTATGTAAATGCTTAAAGAACTGTAGATGTAGAAAACAGTTTTTCAAAGCCATATTTAATTATACATAAATATGTTCACCTCTGTGGTTTCTAAACTTTACAAAGCAATTATCCTGCAGGCTTCATGAAGTATCAGACAAAATGTTAGTAACATAAAATACTGGTACTATAGCAGCTGAATTAGAGGGGAGGGATTTTTTAAGAGAGAAGAGTAAAAAACATTGTTTTTTTCAGTAGAGTTTGAAACTACAGGGGATCTTGTAACTTAGCAGAGGTCTGTGGGAAGATGCCCTACATTTGAACAGGACTTGGGGGTAAAATTAAGCTGTTTGGAAGTAATTGCACAGTACTCACTTCTTGCATCTGCTGGTTTCCTCTGGCAGCAAGCCTAATAGCTGCCTCAGTTTAGCTGACAAACTGACTCCAAATTCCCAAGTCTGCTGGCCATAAGAGCATAGTAATAGAAACCTTCTTGTTCTGTCACTTACTAGGTGCTACTTTTGTGCCCTTTCAACTGCATAAAGACATCATGTTACCTTTAAAACTGATTTTGAATAATGTTCATTAGTCCACAGTCTTCACAGTTGTACACTGAATTTGCAGAACTTGAGAGTAGTCTGCAAGTAATTTGGAATAAAACTAGCAAAAAAGAAAACATCATTGTCAAAAGTGTTAGTAATAACTGGATGGCTTGTGTTGAAAATCAGCATAAGCCTTACAGATGCCATTTTTAAGATGTAATTTTTTGTCCTGAGGGTGCAGTGGAAAAGTGTACAAAACAGTAATGCAGTGAAATAATTCTAGGAGAGATGAGGTTAGGGAAACCAGATGGAGCAGGCATTTGAGTTGGGCCAGAGGCACAAGGAATATAAAATTCATAGGAAATCAGGTTTTACTGGTCTCACCCCTTAAAGGTCTATTAGTTTCTTAATAGATTTTTTTGTTTGTTAGTTCTATATCAAATAAAGTAAGTAATTACCACTTAAAATAATTAATCAGATGTTACTGTATAAACATTGTCGTATGAAAATACATAAACGTGTGATCCTTCAAATCCCTTAGAGAGTTCTGAAAACTGCTTGTCTTGTGAAATTTAACATTCAGCAGCCCTGAACTACAAAGGTTACTAAGGAATCCCTGAAATTCTTCTGTAATGGCAATAGTCTTCCATTCTGAGACTTATTTAATATTAGCATACCAATTTAAAAAAACCAAGACCTTTAAGTGATGCTAGTTACATCATTAATTTTCTTATGGGTCTTTGTATTACACTGGTAGCAGTGAAAAAAGCTTGGGTTTACAGTGCTGCAGATGGTCTGATGTTCCAGTTTGTTTCTGGTTTTTTTCTTGTTCGTGTTTTTTTCTTGTTAGAGTTCAAGTTACATAGATTTCAAGTTACAAGAGTTCAAGTTCCTTTATGAGTGGTGAATATAATTGTGACATTTTTTAGTTTAGAAATTTCTGTCACTTTTACTGACTGCCAGATTTTTTTATCATGCCTTTGTAGTATTATGCTTATCTTCATGCTGTGTAGGACAGAAGTTAGAAGAGTGAAGAAACCAAGCTACAATACCTAATCAAAAGACATCTAATATTTTATAGTGTTCATCTCTCTAAAAATTACTTTCCTGGTTTAAGATAAGGCTCAGCTTTTCATGGTCACATGTAATGATGCCAGTCTACAACTGTTTGAAAACCATGTAAACCATTAAGTCATACTGCACATTTCCTATTAACTATAAGAATTGTGAGAAAAAATCCATTCTTCTGGAGAATCCTCAGTCTGTCACTTTGCATAGCTGTGAAGTTTAGTGGACATTTGTGGCTTAATTGTGGAATGAGAAACACACCTAATGTTCACAAAACATTTTTCTTGCAGATTTAATCATGTCTCAGTCAGTATAGCCTTTGAGGAGGAGTTGCAGTAAAAATAGTTATGATATGTATTAAGTAAGGTGCAGCAGTATTGGAAAGAACTTTAAAAGACTTTCTACTTCCATTGTTTCTCGCTAAAAATACATTCAGTCTTGTCATGGCTCAGCAGAGTGACAATTTGGGGTATTACAAAGCAAAAGAAGTGTTCTCAAATATAACAAATATTTTTGTAGACACCATGCAGTATCACTTTCCTGTTGAGGCAGAAATATTGAAATCTTTGCACAGTTAAGCACAGCAACAAAAGGTTTAACTAGGTCTCCAGGGGTTGTCAGTATTCAAAGTGTAACCAGTAAAAATTCATCCTTGCATGTCATCAAACTCTCTATCAATTTCTTTCTCTGCTGTGTATCTTCCCCACCAGCTAGTTTTATAACACCATACTGAAAACTTTTGCTGTCAGTAAAACAGACAAAGATTGATGTTTTTTTCCATCTGTGTACTCCAAGTGGTTAGCAAATATGGTAACAGGACTTACTGTCTCAAAAGCTGGAGACAAATAGATACTTTCCTGTATTTTGCATATTTCATACATCTGTTCCCAGAATGAGAGTGGTTGAATTCTAAATTGATGAGAAAGAAAGAGAGATTTTGACGAAAATTATTTTGCATGCAGTTTAAAATTGTGATGTCATGTAATTAATTGTCTTAATTGATGTGTGTAGCAGTGTGGTTTTGCAGTTTCATGTTGTTGTTAAACTGTTTTGACACTTGTCTTAATAAGATCTGAGATTATTTAGTCACAGATTGATGTCACAGATCTGGGGAAGTCCAGATTTTCAGCATACTGAAGCATGTACAAAAATTTGTCCACATAATTTCTATTTCACTTGCTATAAACAAGAGAAATATGCTTATCATTGTACAATATATGAAAAATATTGTTATTTTCACTGAGAGGTGGCGCTTAAACTGAGTGATTATAACGAGCACTTCCTTTCTGTCTAAACCTACTACTGGAATTATTTTTCAATCTAAGTTCTTAAACGCTTTTATCTGAGACTCAGTAATTTATTCACTTTTAAGAGAGGCATTGCAGTATGGCTTGAACTAAGATGTTTGGTTACTTTGGTCCATGTTATAAAATTCTGGCTCAGAGGTAGTGTATTGTCTATACAAATAGTTCCTTTTCTTGCTTTATAGGCATTTTTGGCTAGGCAGTAAGTGAGGTAGTTGGAAGCTATGCCTACATCCTCAGTGACTTGTTGCAAATCCATAATCTCTGCATTCACAGTCCATCAGACTTGCATTCACGTTTGTTTCATTCTTGGCTTGTCTGGCTGGCTCAAAAATGCAACATTTTAAGCATTATACTACATTTCCTTAGCTTCTCTGATCAGTGAGGTCTGTAAACACTTCTGTCTAATGCATTATAGATTACAGACCTGAGGAATCAAAGATTACATTAAATGCTCAAGTTTTAAACTCTGGCTGTTCCTTCTTTTCCCATAGAATAATTCATTCTGTATGAACATTGGAACTTTTCCAATGAAAAAAAGATGGGGCTGCTCTGATGTAACAGTGTACTGTAAAAGGAACACACTGAAAAAGGCAAGACATTTCTGGACACCATACCAATCCTTTCTTTAACTGGTAGTCATCACTCCCTAAGGTAGCAACTGGATGAAACAGAAACCTTATACAATAAATAAGTTAGGATCAGTGGTAAGGCCAGGGCAATAGAAAAAATGTGCCAGAAACTCTGCCTTACAATTCCTTCCTTTGTGGATCAGAAAGAGCATATAATTTGTAGGAATTCTTTTTAAACCATTCTGATGGGAGCAGTCCCACTACTCTCCTTTCCTTCTGCTCCAGAGGTGTTTTTAAAGCACTTTACAGAATTAACTGAGGTGATATCAGTAAATTGATCAGACAGTAACTCACAGGTTTAAAAAATTCTAACTTTAATACAGTGAACTTAAATCGCCAGAGGGAGACAATTAGATTATTGACTCTTCCAGGAGAAATTCAAACTGATTCACATTTGTTTGTTAGAATTACCATCTTCAAATAATGTCTTGCCAGGTACCAACTAATTATATCCCAGTAAAAGAGTAAGCTTCGAACAGATGTACTACTTCAGGAAACTCTATAAAGTGAATAGTTAGATACATTTAAAAAGTGAAGATGTAGAGAATGAGCATGCATACTCATATAAGTAGCATACTGGGCAGCCTGCATCCCCCAGAAATGATCTGCTAGGTCATGTGTGTCATCTTGGCGAGGAGAGCTCTCAGTAGTTTTTGGGTTCTTCACAGGACCCAGTTGCAGGGTGAGCAGTCAGCTAATGCCTCTGTTCCCAGGAAAGAGCAAGGAGAGTAATCTTACTGCTACCCCAAAAAATGCTGCTTTATCCTTGTCCTAGAAACAGCTGCTGATAGCTTAATTATTATGCAGACAATACAAGTGGAATAATACAAATAACAGTTCTAATTCATAAAAGGACAGTCCTCAAGTAAAATTATTGTACCTCAAATGCATACCTTTTTTCTCCCTTTAGATTCAAATCTGTATTTCTCCATACAACCATTGTCATAAACTGTCAGATCATAAACTGCTTATCTTTCATGATATTTTCTCTAGGTTTCATGTACTTCTGTAAATGCATATAAAGGAGCCTCATGTTTTCCCCTGTGATAAAATATTACTATATTTGGAACTCATATTAAAAAAAAACTCTTCTGGTTTTATTTACGCCATCCAAGATCTCTCCCCTTTGAAACAGGAGTTGAAAATAAAAGAATAAAACTTTTACATATATAGGTAAATTAATATGCAACATGAATTTAGTAAATTCTGAAGAGCAAAAATGTTGAATGATCATTAAATCCTTTGATCGTTTATTTCTGTTTCTCTCGTACTTAGTTCTTTTATATTTACGGAACATGAATAAGCCCATGGAGGGGCTTCCCTTTTTTTTCTTCTTCTGTCAGCTGACCTTTGCTTCTGGAGTAGAAGCAAACTTTTTCCATCCTACCCCAATCTCATAAATTTTGAAAGACAGTCAGTATTCTTAAAATGAACCAGCAGAGCAAATTCAGCAGTTTTAGTAATATGAATGAGGCAGAGGAGGCTTTTGTCCTGTTGGGACTTAAAACAATTTAGGTCAGCCTACAAATTTAATTTTCGGATGTCTTGAGCAAAGTTACAAAATAGTTACTTGGGTGTATTTGAACTGTGTTCATCCCACAGTAGTAGTGCTAATTACAACTGCTGTTCATTGAAGGCTGCAGCAAAAGACTCCTTACTTTGGTGTAGGTGTCTGTGATGTCTGTGCTATCTGAGCTCCAATACTCATCAACTGAGGCTAACGAGGCCTCAAAATTAAGAGCTGCTGCTTTGCATGTTGTCAGGACAGTGCAGAGAATGGAGGATGGGAATAAATTGCTCAGAATTGCTCAAACCAGTGAACAAATATAATGGTGCATTCTGAACGAACTGCAAGTGCTGCCCTGTAGTGATCTCCACAGAAAGGAAATTACAATGATTGAGTCGTATGGTTGTGAGCATGAAGTTTGCCATAGTAAGGAGATCGTGAGAAAAATGCTAGAATAGCCTGTGTCATTTTTGTTATTGAAAGAAAATACATGAGTCAAAAACTACATTATTAGTGGGAAAAAACACCCAAATTCAGAATTTCAAGCAATATCTTAAAATGAGCAAGCATAAAAGAAAAATTACTAATCTACACAAAGAATGAAAATTATTATAGCAAGTAGCGATGATCTACTTTGTTTGTCCTAGATGAGGGTAGCAACTGGAGATTAAAAAAAAAACAAACCAAACCATAAATTCATGTTTCACTTACCAAGAAGCAATTTATTGGTAGCTGCTTCTAATAATCAAGCTTTATTGCTCTTTTTTACCTTTTTTGAATATAAAATAAGAAAAAGGTATCTATAGGCCTACTAAAAATTTCATTCTTTGGTTCACTGTATGAGTATTTTGAATAGTGTACACCTTATAGTTGTCATGAATGATGATTCCTTTGTGATACCAGATACATGAAAAGGGTAAGGAAGGGTGTTATCTTTCATCAGTCTTGAGTTGGATTTTTTTTTCCTGCTGTGTATGCATCATTTCTCATTAAAATTAAGCAGGGCATTTTTCCATGTCTAATTGTGACATTTTTAATGTCTTGATCAAGAATTGCATGAAATTCAAGACATTTAAAGGAGAAATATAGGTGGCAGCAGGCTAAACTGGGAATTTATTTAACACGTACTGTTTTAGATGCACACACACATGTAAGCAAAGGTCATAAATCTACAGCCCTCTAGAGCAATAAGGGTGGGGAAAGAAAATCAATTCTAATCAGGAGACCAGTGCTATACCTCATAATAACAACTTCTCCATACACCTGAGGCACTTACTAACATTTTGTATAAATTTTAAAGTAAAACCTCTTAGTTTTATTCTGTAATAGAACAAGGTGGAAGCAATATAACTTTTTATAGTTTCGCTTCCTTTGTAGTAGTAGTAGTTCTTGGTTTGTTATCTCTGCAACCTTTAAAATCCAGATTAAGTACAATAGCCATGCACTTCATTATCACAAGAGTTTAAAAGGTTTGTTTAAAAGCAGATATGCTGCCATTAGATGATACCTTGTGTGAGCAGTCTTTCAAGGCATCACTGAGATATGGGAATCGTTTTTTTATTTTATTTTCTCAAGTGAAATAATTGGATGATATCATTGTTCCTGAACTACCTTGCCTTGTATCTTTGTAATCTCAAGTGAACACAAATTTATGGGAAGAAAATTAATTCCATTTTTGTGCAGTTAATAGAATCGTCCAGAATAACTAGCAATTTTACTTCCTCAGCATTTGGTTTTTTCCTATGTCAAAAGTGAGCTGTGATTTTTTTCATTTAGAAAAGTTTGTCATCTTCTGCCTTGGAGAAAAAAATATTTCATGTATTTCTAACCTGTTAGTTGTATAGACAGGAAGTCTAGGACTTCACAGATTCAATAAATTAACCTGTACATATTAAATATTTCAAATTTTATGCTGTTTTAGAATGTGTGGTAGATTTTAGAACTACATTTTTATTCTTTCTAAATGCAACATGGTGGATACATGTAAGTGTACCTATGTATTTTTGAACAGTTGATTAAGCTTAAGCTTGTAAATATTGAATTATAGTCAGACTAGGATTGCCATATCTGTCTTGTGACATTTTCTGTCACAAATGTTTCTCCTTCCTCTTTCTTTTTACTGTATTCATGAGTTCCTTTCTTTTAAATTGATGGAATGGTGCTTCCTAAAACCATAAAAAATAGTTTTCTTCTATATGTAGTACTCAATTCTACTATTCTTAGCTTTCCATTTGTATATTGCCCTGTCTTTCAATACATTAAACAACATCAGCAATCAAGTTATAAAGGTATGCAATTTTTAAATTGTGAGGATTTGAGAGCAAGATTCTGCTTTTTTAGATAAGATTATAATATTCAATGTGTAATGTTCTTCAAATTCAATAATTGTGGGTTTTGACAAGTAGGTACTTTAATACATATAAAATAGGCATGTGACACCAATATAAAAAGTCCTACTAAAAAAGTGAATTTTTTGATGGTTGTTTAATCACTTATTTAAGACAAGAGCTAATTCGTAGTTAAATGAATTAACTTACACCAAGTTCCAGATATGATCCAGAGCAATCCAAATTTCTCTGCCACAGTTAGGTATGCTGCTGAAATGAATTTTCCACAACCTTCTGTGAATTTTGTTGTTGATAATCAATAAATGCAAACCTTGGTGCATTTGTGCTCTTTATGAAATATTTGTTTCCATTTGTTAGCTCATGAAGAATAAGCTTCATGAACTGCAGGGCCACTTTATCAATTTATTATTTATTCATTTTTAGCACTACAGCAGTTAATTAAATTTGCCAAAAAGTCATGTGTAGTTTAAAAGCTGAATTTGATTTCCTTTAAACGAATAGTAAATAATTACTTCTAAAGCAGAAAAGATCAGATATTGAAGAGCTAGATAATTGAGAAACTGAGAAATGTATTTTTCCTACAATATTTTTCTTTTCATGTCCTCCTTTTATAATTGCATTTCCATCTCCCTATTTATTTCTGTGTTTGCAGAGATTTATTGTTCATGTTTGGCAGTTTGCCAGTACTGTGAACCATGTTTTGCTTTGCTTTACCCACTCTGTATCCCATAAATCAACTTTTCGGTGGTTGTGTGTCAGGAAATGGTAAATGTGAAGAGATAACATCAACAATAGCCACAATAAAAATCTAATTTTATCTAGAATTAATTCACTATAATACAGATGGCTGAAAATACAGTGAGAGTCAAATACTACTTAACCTTCGTGTAGTTTGGAAAAATAGAGATTATCTGTGGACAAAGATAAAGAAATCTGGTTTAGAAAAAGAATCAGAATTGTCATTACCACAACTCTTTTGGTATCATATTTAGCAGCAGTTGATTTTGGAAGGCAGTTAGGTAGGAATGTGGCAGAGAGAGGCAGAAAATCAGAAGTGTTTGTGGCAAATTAGGGAAGTGTATTAGTTTTTCTTAACTTAGAGTCAGTGTTCAGTCTAGATGAGGCATGATAAAGCCAGCACCCAGAAACCATGCTCGCAGAGCTCATACCCTGCAAGTGGCTGGAGGTTTTGCAGACTGAGATCCCAGCCTCCTGCCTGTGGGAAAGGAAAAATGAGGAGTAGATGAATTCACAGTTTGATTCCGTACTCTGAATTTATTGATTCAGGCTGTGCTGCACCCATGCAATGACTGGTGGTGGGGAAGGGTGTCCCCTCCTTCAAGCCAAGTATAGTGTGTGGCCTGATGCCTCAAGCCTGTCCAAGCTGCCTGCACAGTCTGAAAGAGTTCATTTTAAGGGAAAATGATGAGAGTTCTCAGTTTCCATGTACTCACTGTTGGTTACCATGAATCTCCGTTTAAGTAAAACTACACTTCTGTACAAAGATTAAACTTCTTGAAGTCTTCTATAGAATTTAGTGTATTCTTCAGAAAACAAGTATAGAAATATTAATTTATAGAAAATCATCACCAACTGGCCTTGATGGAAAGTCCAATCTTAATAGAAACAGTTTCTTTCTTATGTCTCATAATAATATTCAAAATTTTTTCCTGAATTTTTTAATACAATACTTCTTGTGCTGTAATTAAAAGTGAATTTATTTGTTATTCTTGTTATTCTAGGTACAGAGATCCAGAAATAAGCAGTTACGTGAGCTGTTTCCAGATGGATTTAGCATTCATCATGCAGGAATGCTGCGGCAAGACAGAAGTTTGGTTGAGAATTTGTTTTCTAATGGACATATCAAGGTCTTGGTTTGCACAGCTACACTCGCTTGGGGTGTCAATCTGCCTGCTCATGCTGTTGTTATTAAGGTAAGAGCTTCCCTGCTCTGCAAGGGGTTATCTGTCTTAAAAGAAACCTGTGAAGAAGTATAGATAGTGAGATCTCTTGTGAGTTTTGGGCCTGGAGGGGAAATATCTGATTGACTTGAAATGTTATTTATATCTCATTAAACTGATTCTCTCCAGTGGGAGTCTAGTTTGTATAGTAAAGATTTAAATATATCAAAGATTATGAAAGGATTAGTTAAAGTACACTTCTGAAATCATGCTATATTTGCCTAATTTCAGTATTCAGCTCATCAGGATTATATTCATGTGTATTTATGTTAATTTTTATTAACTTTTCCTCAACCAGGGAACACAAATATATGCTGCAAAAAGAGGCTCCTTTGTTGACCTTGGAATTTTAGATGTCATGCAGATATTTGGTCGAGCTGGACGGCCTCAGTTTGACAAATTCGGAGAAGGCATCATTATTACAACTCACGATAAACTCAGTCACTACCTGACTCTTCTTACACAGCAGAACCCAATTGAAAGCCAGTTTCTTGAAAGCCTTGCAGACAACCTAAATGCAGAGGTAACCTTTGATTTGTTTAGAGAAATTAGCAAACTTTAAAGGATTGACATTATTTGAAACAAAAATGCAGTATTGTCACACTTAATAAAATTTTCATTGTACGTATTTTATTACTCATAGTTTGTAGGTGTGTATGTTTAAGTGAACTGCTACAGATGTGAAAATGGGGGTCTTTTACAATTGATAGTAGATATTCAAAGTAGAACAGAGGGTCAAAATACCATTAATATAAAACTGTAGCAATGCAGCATTTACCTTTTAATCAGAAGTGCTTTTTTAGAATTTAATAAGTGTTCTACGTAACTGAAAAGTAAAATCTACAAAAATATTAAAGCCTGTCTGTGTGTAACCAAATTCACATATTTGACTGCAGCATAGGAAGAATAATGGACTTGGCTTTAACTTTTTTTCCAAAGGTACTAGCCATTTTTTCAGTTGAAGTCAAGCATTTTAGCTAAAGTGAAATGTCCAGTGACGTAAAACCACTCGTCATTTTGAAAGATGTGAGGTTTATTTGGTCTATTAAGAATAATCTTTTAAAGATGCTTGTTATTTTATCTACACAATTCTTACGTATTTATTTTAGCTTTTTGTCACTTTTGCAATTTTCTCTCCTTCTACCACAAAAAGAAGAGCAAAAATAAATGGAAGGCATACTTGCATTGGGCAGATATATTGCTCTCAACCATTCTCTTCTGTTAATACTTAGTGATCCTGGAGACAGACACCTTTGAATATTCTCTAAGTGGAACTGGATGGATATTCAGTTATTTAAAATTGCATAGTAGCAGCTTACATATTAGTAGTAAAAATTTACATCCTAAAGCTGGTTGTGTAGGTCAGGATTATTTCTGGTTATTGTTCAGCGCCACAATGAGTCAGGAGAGAGTGATCTGGTCTTGGGATACCATGTGCCTTTTTGCCTTTTCACTAGGAAAAAATCTAGCCAGATTTCTTGCAAGAGCTTTGTTCTTTTTTTGAGACACAGGAAGTAGATGACGAAACAAGGATTGGGTAGGCTTTCCTTCACAGCAGAGGAGTTTGCTACTTTTTCTTTAAATATTATAAAGTTTTTTTCTGATTTTATGTAATACTAGTAATCTGAAAATAACAGTGTATACTCAGGGCTTTAAAATTACCACAGATTCCATTAAGTGGTGCAGTTACAGAAGCTGAAGGTTCAGTCAGAATTTTGTTAATCACTGTGATACGTGATTGTTAGTAGAAATAGCAATGGAGTACAATGGTATAGCAAGGGCATGAATGCAACATGTGATATTACTTCTTCTCCATAACATGCAGGAAAAATTAGTGCCTGCCAGATTACAGGTATTACCAATACTATGAACACTGACAAGGAGCTATTGTGTCAGCATTTTTTGGAAAGTAACTTTATCATTTCCTTATAATTGGAGTGAGTCTAAACATCTGTGTATGCTAATTTGATCTAAGATAGTGGAATTCTCTGAGAAAGAAGAAGGTGGTTTAGAAGAAATTGTTAAGTTTACCTGGAGATACCTATTCCAGCAGGCTGCACCATTCTGGGAAAAAAAAACATTTTAAAATATATGCCATCACATGATTAAGTATGTATTCTTAGGAAGTACATTCAATTTTAGTCATCTTCTGCCCTTTGGTAGTAACAAAGCACTGTATGGATACAAAATATGTGGGTTTTGACTGATTTCTTACAGAAATCAAGACAAGTATGTTAATGACCATTGTCATATTCTCCATAACAGAGCCTGTTCTTAGCACCAGGAAATCTGCACTGATGGATAATAGAACAACATATTGTAGAAGCAGAATCTGCTTTTATTACGAGTTATTCAGGAAATCCAAATGCTTATTCTCTAGTTCTTAAGAGAAACAATTAACGGCCAGAAGCACTGCTGAATTGTTTAAATTCTTATTTTGTTGTGGACACACCCATAGCTGAAAGAAGGGCTGATAAAATGAAAGCAGGAATTGGAAGTGTGGGAAGACTTCGTGTTTCCACAAGAATATGAAATTGCTTTTATCTAGACCAGGTCTCTTGGGAGAAATAGGTAGATGGTAAGAATGATTCAGCTGTTTGAGGTAATATATTGGGTTGGCATATAATCCTAGCCACACAATTGCCAAGTGGAATCCAGAGCCTTGAATTTTGTACCTAGAATTATGCGGTACAGGAGAGAAAATTTGGGCAATAGTGCAAAATTTGCAGCATTTCTAATCCCCATATAAAAAATATTTTTCTAGAAGCAGAACATTTTCAGAGAAGATGAGCAAAGGAATAAATCTGTTTCTGTGAAAGGAACCCACCAATTTTTCTGTATGCTTCAGGAGAGAACAAAAGCAAATCAAGATTATATGACAGAGTTTTGTGAAGTAATAAGGGAAGTAATATGGCAAAAGTTTGCATCTCTCCTGGGACAAGAACCAGGATGTTTTGGCTTCAATGAGCCAGTGGCAGGTTTCGAAAACAAAATTGTGTCAACTGAGTGGTTGGACAGTGGAACTCTCTACAGGGAGCTGTTTCTAAACAGAAAAATACTTTAAAAACTGTCCACAAATGGAATAAAAATCCATTTAAAGATACCGAGTACAAGGCCAATACCTTTAACTAAAGACCTCGAGATGCAATAGTTGAAGAATTTGGGGGAAATGCTTCTTCCTCATTGCCGCATTCTGCCCTTCAGCACTTGCTGTTACCTAACCTCAGAGACAGCTGATCTTGATGCTTCAGTGCTGTTGTTCCTGGGGGAGCTACAGAGTGGGAAAACCTGAAATATATACAACTTTATTGAGTTGTCACTAAATTTAAGACTTTGAATGTGTGAATCAGCATGTCAGTCTGCTGTGAATTCTCTCCTGCAGATCTGAGTTTTGGTTTGGTTTTGTGGGGTTTTTTTCTCTAAAAACTAGCAGAATAGTAGATGATAAGTGATGATTAACGAAGGCATGGAGATGCCCTTTTCCTTTTTTTACTGAAATTTTGCCAGTGGGCATAATAGAATGTAAAAAACAATAAAACAAACAGCTGGTTAAGGTACTTACTTGGGAGGAGCAAGTCCTGGGGCAGTTGACCAGCTGGCAAACAGAAAATACCTACGGCTGTCTTTTCTGGAAACACAGGAAGAAAGATAAGATGCAGGGGATGTGGTTTAATTAGACCATAAACTTTAACTTATCTGGGAACTATCATCAATAGCTCATACGATGCAGGTCACCATTCCTTCCCTAATGGTTTCCACCTGACAGAGCCCTCTCTGACAACCACAGCTGGACTCCAGCTTGTTTGCTGGGAGGACTCCTTTCCCCAGAGAGCTTAGGAAATGATTTGCAGTGCTGGACAGTGGGGATACCTTCCCCAGGGTGTGTGCCTTTACTTGAATGTGCTTGCGATTTTCCTCTGAAGACAGGAATGTAGAACGTGGTGACTTTTTTTAGTCTGGACAAACCTCTTAATCTTTTGCCTTGAAAGAAAGGGTTCTCAAAAGAGATGAAAAATTCCTTCAGAGTCCTCCCTAAAAAAAAAACCACTCAGGACCTGGGTGACTGAATGGCTGACCTGGGTATGGGGTAAATCCATTTTTATGCCATTTTCTAATCATCAGAAATATCAGAGAGAAAAAACTCATTTTTCAAGAACCACCCCCCAAAAGCCTACTTATATCTGTTTACAGTTTTTTGAAAATCCAAACCACCTCCTCTGAAATATCATTCAATTTGATAAAGATCTGTGAAAAAAAAAAGGTAGCAAAACCAAAATAAATAATAATAAATGCTGCTAAGCACGTTGCTCAGTGATGGCAACATCAGTCACTGCAATATTAGTTAAAATTGTGTGATGCTGATTATTGCTGTAATTTAAAATTACACAGGATATATATACTAAAAATTGTGTTCTGTGAGTGATGCAACACCATTGTTTACATTTACTGTGAAAAAGCAAAACTATTTAATGACAACTGGTGCAGTGTCAAGATAGTAAATATTTCTACTCATTAATTATTCCATCTGTAACTAAATGCCTAATATGTGGTTGAAGAAATGCTGGAAACTTGGATCATTCATACTGTTTTAATGTAGGATGAATTTTCAGTCCATAAGAACTTTACTTGAACACTAGATGGCAGCAGATATTTAGAAATTACTCTGCATAATATTATTGAAGAAATTTTGACTGCATAATATTATTGAAGTTGGGGGAAGAAGGAAAGTGCAGCATTAAATTTCAGTACCATATCTGAAACCTGACTGTATTTCACAATTGCTTTTTTCCTTCTATTTTGTTTTTAACTTATTAAAATAGTTAATTAGAATAGAATAGAATTGCAAAAGAATCAGGTATTCGAACAAATGAGGCAAAGAAAAAGTGAGGCGTGTTTTGTTTTGTTTTTTGTCAGACTTCATGGTCCTCATTAACAAGAATATTATGTTTTCATGATTGTGAAAGTGGTTGTTGAAAATGCTACTAGTGGACTATGTTGTTAAGCTATTTAAAGTTGTGCACTGAAAAATATTTGAGTCATGCAAAGAAACCAAATGCTCCAAATAACCTGTGTACAAATCACGTAATATGTGGGCTCTATTCTGTGTGCTCCCTGTAGGAGTCCATGAAGAACTGAATGCTTTTGTGGCTACTTCAGTGCGTTATGTAGCATTGACAACAAAATACAGCTTAAAAAATGTGTTAAGCAAGCCTAGGGTTACTCCATGCTATTAGACATTGATATTAACAAGGTTTTATTTGATTTAAGTTTGCGTAAGGCAGATGTGGCTTTTATTGTTATTTTTTACCAGATATTTATGCACCCCAAGAAAGAATGTCAGCCTTGTTATTAAGGTCTAGGTACTTCAGTCTGAACATGCATATGTACTCAGTTCCATAGCCTTTTTTGATTACTGTTTCTGCCAAGTCACATGGAAGATTTATATGAAATCCAAGCACTAATAAAACAAAAATAGCTTTAAAAATGGATCACAAAACTTTGGTAAGAGGGTCTTTTGCTTGTTTTAACAATCAGCAACAGCCAAAAAAGTTTGTTCATGGGACATGCAGGAAATATTAAATTCTTCTGGTAAAATCAGGTTAACTGGAATTAAGTGGTAAAATTCTTCTTGTGAATGTAACCAGTAAAAAATGTAGCTAAAGTTATCAAGTAAAAATGTGTGTGTGGTCAACAATTTGGTGATAAAAGTATTGAATTTTCAGGAAAAAAAAGTCACTACAAAAAATAGGTTTGGTATACTGATTTAGCCTTGAAATATAAATAAACATGTTTATATATATTTATATATGTATACGTGAATATTACCTGTTAAATTTTGTTATATTTTTATATAACGAAAATGTAGCAGGTACCTGTATATTTGACTTGCAGCTACAAAAGGAGAAAACTATTTATAAAGACTGCATATAAAGGGATTGCTAAGTACGAGGAAGAAAAACCTAATGATTCTTGGTATAATTTTGTTTAGGACCTGATAGTGCTTGCACATTGGCATGATGAAATTAATCTTTTAAATGTAGATTCTTTTCTTTTCAAGTACTCTTCTTTAAATTACCTTAGCCATATCCACTACAGAATAATTTTGATTTGTTTGTCTTTTTGTTTTTATAACAAGCTTGCTCAGTAATGTCTTTTTATTGTAAAAATTGTAAGTGGTGTAGGAAAGATCCTTTATGGTCACTGTATCCATAGTATTGTGTCAAAGCAACCCATGTTATTACATGTTCACAAGATAAAGATGCATAAATTGGTCAACTTATTGTTTCAGGATTATTTCAAAATTATTTAAATTGGAAATATCCCAACATTTTCTTTAATCTCATGCTAATACTCTGAATTCCATGTGTTTTCAGCCAAGTACTTATGTACAGCTGTAACATATATACTTAATTTTGTCTCTTCTCCTATTTCCAGATTGCTCTTGGCACGGTAACTAATGTGGAAGAAGCAGTAAAGTGGATAAGTTACACTTATCTTTATGTACGGATGAGAGCAAATCCATTAGTATATGGCATCAGTCACAAAGCTTATCAGGTATAAAATGCATTTTAAAAAAGTCTGTAACCTGTTCTGAGTCTCTAATCCTTCCCTGATGTGAGGATAAATATTTGCTATTTCTACTTATCCTGACATCAGCAATTCTTTTAAAGTGCTTAGAAAAAGGAAGATATTTTCTGTAGCAGAGTGTTTTTAACACTGAATTATGAGGCCCCTTCTGTTCACATAAAAATACATTTTAGCTGGTCAAGTTATGGTCCGAAGGACACCATTCATTCCTATCACACAGTTACTGTAACTTAGGCTTTCAGTGTTTCGGTTTTGTAGACTAGAGAGAAAAGATAAAACCTTTTTGAGTTGCTTGATTCCCGCTCACCCCTGTCAGCTTTTTTTTAGGATGTTTCCTGGCATAATATTTTATAAACTATAAAATGAAATTTTCAATTTGGTGAGATTTTCTTTCACATGTCTTATTAATTATAATATTTTTTTACTCATCTGTTTGGAAATTTTTTTGTTTATTTACAAGCATCGCATGCTTGATATGAATCAGAGCACATTTACATAAGGGGGGTTTTCCAAGTTTTTTCCATTATCTGTAAATTTTAGGAAGATTAATAGTTTACAGATTATCTAAATATTATTACCTTTTTCTTTGTACAGCTGTTTGTAAGCGTTTAATGTTAACATAGTTAGACACAGTTAATTGAGCCTAATGCAGGTCAAACTCACAACTGTAAGATAACTGCAGTTTATTCCACGTCAAGAATCCGTTTTGTGACTTTGTCATTTATTTTGACATTGTGAGCAGCAGTTTGTTAGTTCATGGTGACATATAGAGGTATATGTCATCAGACAGTTTTTTGATATTTTTTGTCGCCGATAGTGGAAACTGCAGTGGAAATAGGTGAGCTATTGCTTAAGGAAACTTCTGCAGACACCTTTAAACCTCTGGTCATCTCAAATTTCTTTTCTATAAAAAGCCGAATAGTGCATTACTGTATATAACAGTATATATAACACAGACCACAAAGTAATAAGTAAGTGAGAAGCAAAAATTGGTTTGCTAGTGAGAAGAATGTTGTTGTCCCACTAATACAAATTCCCTTTTTTGTTTCACTACCAAATTCTAGATTAAAAAAAAAGTAAGTGTGGTGATAATAAATAGTGCAAAAAAGCAATAAAACACTAACAGAAATATCTTCTATAAGTTGTAAAAATAATAAACAAGAGTTCCTCCTCTTCCCCTTGCTCTAGTTTTTCTGTTTAGCTGCTGAGAAAGTGATGTTTGCCAGCACTTATTATATTCTTCCACTAACCTTCTTTCTACTCCTTTGAATTTGATGAGCTAATACTAGACATTCATATGTTTGAGTTAAGGCAGTAACAAATTATATCAATGTGAAGGGTCACCCATTCACGTCGGAGCAAAACCATTGCAAATCCCCTTGTTTTCTAGATAAACCACTTTTAAACATCAAAGCTTATGTGTGATAGAGAGTACATGGGTGCTGTCAGATGCAAATATGACCAAAGCTTTGGTCAGTTAGACCATTCTGGGTATAGGTATCCAATTTTCATAATTGGTGTCTTAGTGTATTTTAGTAATGTTGCAGTATGCCAATTTCTATCTCTGTTTTTACTGGCAGTCAGTGTTATCCAGAGTCCCTATATCCCTCGTGGATCACACTTCCTAGCTGTTTGATGAGACTGAGATAATGCAAACTCATTCCCCCTTCCCTTTCCACTGGTGCTCAGTACATCCAATAGTTACACTTCAGGGCACCCACACTATTGTGTGCACTTCTTTGGTACCCCACATGTTGTCTCCAGGATCTTTCTGGGCTACACCCAGGAGCAGGCTACTGCAGGTCCACTCCTTTGATTTGTGATTTTTCAAGTTATTTGCCAGAAATGCCAGTAATTCCTCTTAGTGATTCATGAAAATGGCCAAAATTAATGATAAGCAACAAGAGAAAACAAAGAGTGGAAGGAAAAAGTGGACCAAATGCAAATGTTGTATTAATGAAGCCTGTAGTATGAATTACAGGCATTTTCTCGTAGTTCTGGGGTTCCAGTGAAAAGGTGCCTGGATTAAATAAATTCTGTTTTCTATTTTCTCCTCTTTTTGGTTCCGTTCTTTGGTGTTCCCACAGTCAAGCAGAGCTTTTTGTCACTGTAAAACTTAAGTTTAGATATAAAAATTAGAGGAGCTAATGTGCCCAACATATGTCTCAGTAGGTTAGAGAAAACAGTGTGGATAATAATGTACTTTATAATAAATAGTAATATACTTTATCGTGCATTCTTAAATTTCCATATGCATACTGCAGACCTGCTGAGTTTCTTTCTGTGGACATGTCAAGGCTCATTTTAAAGAGAATGGCATAAAGCTGTTCTAGACTGGATCCTTTATTCTGAGGATTTCTAATTATGCAAGTTCAACAAGAAGGGTGTTACCCATGGATTCTCTAAACTCAAATATTGTTTCACAGCTTTTTCAAGTTGGTGACCTTTCCTTTACAGTTAAAACTTAGTAAAAAATGTTAGTGTGCTGTTGCAGCTTCAGGTTTTATGTAAGGCAGAAGATTGGCAGGTACTTTGGACTGCCAAAGGAGTAGAGAGTCATTTTGATATTTTTTAAATTTTTTCCCCCACAATAGTTTTAAGAAATATTGAACATCTGGCATCTAGATCATTTTTTTTGACCAAGTCTGCCCTGAAATCTGACCTCAATGCATGACTTACTATTGAGAAAAGAAGTTTAGACCCTTGCCATCCTAGCTTTTGACTTGAAACTAAGGCAAGCCATAACTAAGGGGAAACAGCTTCGGGGTAACTGGCAAACATGGAATATTAGGAAGTAGTCTCGCAGCTGCTTTGTGGAGACGACTACGTTTGTCCGCAGCTTCACCAACCGTGAGATGATGTACTTCTGCACAAAGGAGAAACTGAATCGTGGCCCAGGGAAAGCCAGAGCAAACCAAGGCACTATAATTCTTAATGCCTGCTCCTTTTTGCTGTCTTGGTCTTGTATCTCTGTTTCAGATTTACCAAGAGGGCTGGTATGATGTATTCTCTAGGAAATCATGACTATACACGAGCCCTGAAATAATAATACTGCATGTGGACTAGAGCAATGTTTTAATCTTTAAAACTAATTATTGCTTGTCTAATTAGAGCCGCATCTCAGGTGCACGTATACCAGAAGGTTAACATAACTATGGACTCCTTTTCACTCATCCCTGTCAGTGTGGATATCCCAGGTGCCTGATGTGGAAACACACAATTATACAGCAGTCTTACTCAGATGGGAGTTTTGCCCAGCCTTTTATGTACTAATGAGATTATGTGCATTATTAGTTGGACAAAATGTCCAAGTTCCTGAACTTTGATATGAATAGAAGTGGTGTTGGGCACAGGAAGCTCCTTGGTGTGCTTTTAACATGAATGTTACTGTACATCTGTAGCTCACTAATTAGAATATCCTAATTAACATACCAAAGGCTTTTGGGGATTTTAAAGTTTTTTTACTAGGAAACATTTAAGCCATGCAATTTAATGTTTAATCTATTATTTATGCAATTAAAGCTGTCCTCGTGTCAGCTACACAGGAAGGTATATCTTCGATCATTTTCATAAACAGAAGGTGCCATAAGATGACATGTTTTTGTGAAGGGATACAGCAATGATACTTTAATGTAGAATTTGTTACCATTAAAACATCTTTCAAAAATTTCAATGTAAATTTGTTTCATAATCCTGTTACTGTTTCATAAATAATATTGGTCTCCATTGTAATGGTAGTCCCAAAAAATTGTAAAAGAAATTTTATTCTGATTATTTTGTCCTGTACATACAGGTTTTGGTCAGTAATGTCAATGTAACTGTTATTAGTGAGATCTCAAGAAAATCATGACTTAATAACTGTACCTTCCTTTTATCAGATTTTTGACTTTGTGTGACTGGATTATCTCAAGAAAATTATGTATTTAATACTGCTTTTATGCAAATAAATGTGTGTGTTTCATGTCTAGATGGATCCAGGTCTAGAAAAGCACAGAGAACAATTGGTTATTGAAGTTGGCAGAAAACTGGACAAAGCTCGCATGATTCGCTTTGAAGAACGGACTGGCTTTTTTTCTTCAACAGATTTAGGCAGAACTGCCAGCCACTACTATATTAAATACAATACTATAGAGGTAAAAGATGATGTCCTGTTTCTGGAGGGCTTTTTCCTTCTTTTTTTAACATATGCCTGAAATAGTTGTAAGATATTACAGAATATGTAGCTGATTTGTCCACTGTATTTTCAAATCATATTAACTGAAATGGGGGGAGAGGAAGTAGGAAAAAGAAAGAGACTAGATATCAAGCAATACTGAAAAACTAGACTCAGTGTGAAGTGAGATTTGAAATTTCTAGACTCTTTTTGATTTCTTTTAGAAGAATTATAAGAAACATGTTGATATTCATAGTGTGTGCAACCATTAGTACACGATAGCACATTGTAGTGTCTGATAACAAATGACCTTCTCTGGGAGAAAGTCCTGTCATGTTGACAACCTTGCACCACTTCTGACACTGTAATAAGATGGTGTTGTAAACATGTACAAAATTTTGTAGTATTGGAAACTTGATTTGATGCTCACATTCATCGTAAAACATTTTCTTTTTCAGCAAATAAGTGTTTTTCCTGAATAAAAGCTAAAGACTCAGCATTAGTAATTTTTAACTGTTTCCTGTCACTGTGTATAATTAGTTTCACGTATTTATTCAGTCAGATATGTCCTAGACTTTTTCTTAAGTGGTCACATTGCATGTCTCTTGATTTTGGGGTAGCCAAAGAACTGGGACGGGCTGTTTTTCTGAAACTGTTGAAAAGTCATTATGGAATTTGTTCCTGTTTAAAATGCATCACTGGGCTAAACAGACTAATGGGAATACAAGCATCATAAAGTCACCCCAGGACTGGTCTTCCAGTAACTTGCATTTTAGCCCTATATGCCTTTTAAACTCTTGGCTGAGGTTTCTTTGTTTCCTGCTATACGTGTATTTTTATTTTCAGTGACAAATCAATTCTTTTTATTTTTAATAGACTTTCAATGAATTGTTTGATGCTCATAAAACCGAAGGCGATATTCTTGCTATAGTATCAAAAGCTGAAGAGTTTGAACAGATAAAGGTAAAGTTAAAAAATGCCTTGAAGCTAGACACTTACAAAGTACTTACTCCATAAATATGGTCTACAGACACAAGTTTGTTAAATGCTAAGCACCATTATAAAATGTTTTCTAAGTAAACATAATACGATCTCACTCAAATTTATACGCAGTTCAGCTTGAACTATAGTGCACATTTAATAACTAGTTATGGATCTTTGAGTAATTCTTTTAAATGCTTTTAAGAACTTTTCAGCTCTTCAGTTATTAACAGGTGAAGCTAAGTGTCCATTTGAATAGTGTGCCTAGGGATGAGATAGTTTTTCTGTTTGAAGTTTAAGGCATTATTGGATGTCTCTCTGAACAGTTTGCTTTATCAGGAATGAGGCAGGACTCACCAAAGTGAACTCTGATCTATTTCCTGCAGGAAACAATATTAGATTGGCAGAATGATAAATTCTCATAAATTCCAATCTGAAATCTAGAAAGTTGTCACAACAGATTTTATGCAGGCTAGAAGATTACTGTTCTGTTGTACTCAGTTCAATTCTAGCCTCCCTTTTTGCCTCCCGTGTGGGCAGGAGACACGGCAATACATTCCAAGCTGGCATGAGCTTGTTTGCCCATGCTCGTCTCACAGAGGTACGAGCCAAACTCCACGGGGTTTGTTAGCTTGGGCTCATTGCCATTTTACCACAATTATACAACTTGCAGATCAGAGCTGGCTCTCATTCACCTGGCTCTGTGAGCTGGCAGTGTGAATCCCTCACCATCTACATATTTACATATTTGCACACATTGTCTGGGTATTACCGTCTCTTTGTCTAATGGAGAAATTCTATTTTCCTGTAATCTCTTCTATTATAGAAGATAATAGGCAGTGAGGTTTCACAGTCATACATGGAATGTTTTCCAAGCTAGAAGGGTTTTTTTATGATAGTGATAATGCTCGACTAGGTCTAAATTTAGCGTAATTTAATATTTAAAAGGAGACCATATGGAAAATATCATGTGATATGTTTCTATATTTGTAATAAAGTTAGTAGTGATACTTCTTTACTAAAGCACAGTTTTTCTAGTTTACTTTCTCAGATTTATATGCTATGGTATCAGTGCACTGTCATTTCCAGATTTTTGTGATTCAGAGCTGTGCAGCTCTGAATGTTCAAATTAGTAACTGGTTTTCACAAGTATAACTCAGGATTTGCCCCTCTGTATGATAGAAATTGTAACTTTTAATACATGAATCACGTTTCCATAACACCTTTAAAAATTCCGAATTTTGAGATATGTAACTCACCAGTAGCTGAAATACAGATCTGGATAAGACCTGTACTGTGCTGTACAAGAGCAGAAAAAAACTATCAAAAATGCTGTTGTAAGCAGAGCATAGTATTCCCCTGAAAGTGGAGTCATTTATGATGGTTCTGTACTTCATGTCTTTCTTTCCTGTGGGACTAGTGACTAGAAAGTTGGGGATTTTAACCCAATTGTCTTAGGGTCTTTTGTATGTCAGGTAGTCAGGTCCAAATGAAAATTACTTTCAGATGGTTCCCTGCAGGGACCAAACATTTACCCTCTTTAAATAAGTTTTACACTAACAGACTATCAGTAAGTCAAAGAATATGTAGATTTATGCTAGTTTTGCCATGTAAGGGTCATCAGTTAGAATGTGAAATGTTATGCATTATTCAAACCATAGATATTAATATTTCTTTACTCATATTAAGACTTAATCTTATTAACAGTGAAAATTTTAATATGATGAATCATAGTACTTCACAGTTTTGAGTTTAAAAATGTATTATACCACATGCAAACTGTGTAACTATAATGAGTACATTTAATGTTAATTCAAGATTGCCCTAATCCAGATGGACAGAAGTTTTACTCTGGTCAAATAAAAAATAAAATCTCATCAGATGAAGGATGGCAAGGTCACAAGATTCAATTCTTGTGGCATATCAAATTTTTGTATGTCAATGGCAACCTTAATAGATGGTGATGAATAACAAAATGTAATTGTGTCCCTATTAAGATAGTTTCAATTATGGTCTATTAGCTACATTGTGGAAGATGTGGGTTTACTGCTTTTCTCTTCTTTTATTTTCTCCTTGAAACTAGAGACTCCATTTAAAAGAAGTATAACTGTGTTACAAGGAAAATTTTATTTCAGTGTAAAAATTGTTATCGAATTGCTTCAGCCTCTTCATAATGTATAATTGTGTTGTAGGTAAGAGAAGAAGAAATAGAAGAGCTAGATACCTTACTAAATGATTTCTGTGAACTTCCTGCTCCAGGAGGTGTGGAAAACAATTATGGAAAAATTAATATCCTCCTTCAAACATACATTAGCAGAGGGGAGATGGACAGCTTCTCCCTTATTTCAGATTCCGCATATGTTGCACAGGTAAAAATAGCATTTTCTATGTATTTGTTGCTGTCTTCTGCTGTTTCAATTCTCCCAAATATTTACAATTGTACAAGTAGGCCCCGATCTGCAGATTTTTTGTACATTTTTGTGCAAGTTTCTTTGAAAATCAGAGCCCTGTGTTTGTGCTGGCATGTGAGCTATAACATTTGAGTAGAAAAGTTTTGCAAAAGGCTACCTTGGGAGAATATGGCAGTTTTTGTTAATTGTGAATGTCCTTTTTTGTTTGTAGTCTTATTATATTTAGTTCCTCTAATTGTGATTGCACAGTAATTATATTCTCTAAATTTCAGGGTTTTCTTCTAAATGTGAAAAACTGGTGAAATCTATTTTTATGCTTTGTGTATTTTTATACTTCATTCTGCAAAGCATATTTCGTGTTTGATTCACATACCTTGGTTTACTCATGAAAGATGTGCTATTGTAATTCTGTTGCTAGATGTAATCTAGCAAAAAATGTGCAGATTTACATCCCACTCTGTGTATTTGTTTGTTGGCTTCATTTGACACCTGAAGGGTGGATTGTAAGACAGCATGTTTAGTTACCACACAGGCATGTACATGGGGAACATGAGAGATCTATTTAGACAATTGTGACCCCAAAAAAGTTGTACCTTTTAGCCCATCTCTCTCTCTCGCTCTTTTCTTTTTTTTAATTTAATAGTCAACAAAGATGTTGCATGGAATTATTTTTGTCTCATCCTTACAAACCTTCTTTGGAAAGAGTTAATCTAAAAGTTGCATTTAGTTGGTACTAAAGATGATATTTAAATATTCAAAATTATATATTGTCTTTAGCAGCATTTTCATAGTATAGCATAGCATTTTCATAGCATAACCTTTTTTAGAAATGTTTGTATTTTGTAGCACGTATAAATGAGAAAATGCTGAATTGATTGTGCACATCATAAAAATTGTGATACTTGCGCAGCAAAATCATTTTCAGTACGATCCTTTTAATCTTTGCTTTCAAGGCAATTGCTTTTATTTGTCTGTCTCATTTATAGCATGTTTAGTGACGAAACATGGTCTTCTCAGATCTTCATAAACTGTACTTGTGGAAGCAGTGTTACAAAGTGTGATTTTTTTTTTTTTTACTTGGATTGTGAGTATTAAGAAAATTATACTTCCTTTCTAAGTAAGAGGAATGTGCTTTTTTACTAACATATGCTTCCTATCACAACCAAATAATTTTCTATTTTTTATTCCTGTTGGCATAGCAGAGCCAGTAGGGAATGATTATATTCTATTCAATGAATCAAGAACATAATTCCTAATCCAGACAAAGTACTGGAAAAAAAAAAAAAGCATAGCTTCATAATACAGCTTGAAAAGTTTATGAAAGGAATATCATAACTTGGGTTTTTGGGATAAGACTGACCTCATTCAAACTTACGTTAATAATTATTTTTCCAAGTCCAAAGCATATTTGTACAGTTTGGTTATATACACTATTGTCAGAATATAGTAAAATGTTTTTAAACATTCACTACTGTTAAGCTTCTGTGAAATTCAAAGTGAAATGGGATGCTATTGTAGAAGCATAAACTGGAAAAAAACAAAACTTGAATTTCCATATAAAGTGAATTTGCAGGTGTCTCTTTTATGGGGCATACATTAAGTGAATTTGCTTCCAAAGTGATTGATACACAATAAATTTAGAACTCCATAATGTTAGCATAACTGTGATCAAAGTTCTATGGCAGACCTGATGCTACAATTTTAATTGGTTGCATGTGCTTCTTTTCATAATTTCAGAATGCAGCCATGAGGTAGTTCTGCCACTAGACAGTGATGGAAAAAACAGTTTTCAAACATGTTCGAAATCAGTTTGAAAAGAAAAATCTATTGTTATGGTTTGTCAAAGATGAGTTTATGAGATCCTTTTCATTTTACAAAGAATATTGAGAGAATTACAACAGTTTTGCCTTTTTTTTTTCCTTTTCACTTTCCAGAACGCAGCTCGTATTGTTCGAGCTCTTTTTGAGATTGCCCTGAGGAAACGTTGGCCTGCCATGACTTATCGGCTACTGAATCTCAGCAAAGTCATTGACAAGCGGCTGTGGGGCTGGGTGAGCCCTCTGAGGCAGTTCTCTGTGTTACCACCCTCTGTCCTCTCCAAGCTGGAAGAGAAGAATCTCACTATAGACAAGATGAAGGACATGAGAAAAGATGAAATAGGTGAGAAGCCAGCAAGGCTGATCTGCTTCAGCTATTAGAAAACAACGGGCAAGTAAGAACTAAATCTGAGCCATGCGTCAATATCCCCACTCTGGTCTGGAAGCCATGTAGCCACATACAACACATGAATAGGGTTCATTCAATAAAGAAGGTTTTTTCCCAGTCTCCACAGCTTGTAAAATGGCACAGCTCTGAGGATAAGGCCAGCCCATGTGCTGGTTTTCGCAGAACGCAGATGGAAAGGAGATGTCTATTGATAAGTATTTATGTATATATGTGTACATATACATATTTATGTTGACCTGTGTGCTTCCATTTCTGCCCACCTTACATAGCACACTACTATAAAAGGCATCTGTTTACTTTTGCAACTTGGCACAATATAGGCTTTTTTTTAACTATTAATGTAAAAAAGAATAAAACCAGATTATTACATCCAGGTATGCTGTCAGTAAATGGCCTTCTGAAAGACTGCATTAATTTTCATTGAACATGGAGAATTCATTGTCACTGGTGTCACTGCAACAAAACCTTAATGGAATTTTTTAAAGGATTTGACAGTCCAATAATGAGAAAATCCACAAGCCTACTGATAGACATAATGACAATTTCCAGTAGGTCTGTATAAACTGTTGTGCATAAACTGCCTGCCAGCTGGTTGAAGTAGAAAAAAAAAATTTACTTGTAATGCATTTCTTTTTCCTTAGTGTATTTTTTTTTATTTGGACTTCGTTTGTACCTGCTATTCCCAGCCGGTTGATAAACAAACTGCCATTTTTTGAAAAATCTAATTTTAGAATAAAAATACCATTTATACTGACTGCTTAGAAGCTGTCGCGTCTAACTTAATATTTCTTTCATTTGCAGGAATACTACATTCCTAGCGTAGAAAAATTTGTTATGTGCCTAATCTAGGCTGGAAAAAGATAAATAAATATGTAAAAGTTTGCAGAATTAGAGGCTATATTTTCATTTAATAAGTTAAACCAAAAGACTGTGACAAAATTCTAGATACTTACTTTAACTGCATTTTAATGTAGTAATATTAAATGTATTAAAACCAATCCATTTTATTTGAAGTGCTAGCATTATAAATTTTTATTCAGAAGTGTTATAGCACTTGTTAATTCATCTCTGTTAACTTTTTGTGTATTTTAGATCCTTTTAGTGCTTAGTGTTCTTTTCCATTCATTGTATTAGTGGTTTTTTTTATTTTGTTGTTGTTGTTCGGTTTTGCGGAGCTGTTTCTAGTTTGGTTTTTTTTGTTGCTTTTGTTTTGTTTGGGTTTGTTTTATTTTTAATTGTTCTTTCTCCCCATTCCTTCACTTGAGAAGCAGGAAATTTTGTGTAAAAGTACAAAAGCAGCTTTGCTTCCTTCAATGCATTGGAACCAGTATTGACAAGATGGAAATGTATCTATATATACCTGCAATTTGTCTAGTTCTGGTTTATGTTAACTTGGTTTGTAATAGATGAGACATGGGATTTGACTGTAAAAATAGGTCACTGCTGACCATGCATAATGATATTTCATGTTCTTCAGCCTTATAAATATCAAAGAAAGTTGATCTGTGTATCTCTGTGAAGTAGTTACTTGGGACATTTCCTCCTGTCTGGCCTCTCTTTCTGAGGCATGTGAAGGAAGCCACTGTATTTTTATTTCAAATTCTAAGCCATGCTGAAATGAGGAAAGGCACAACTTCCAGGTACTGCCTTGTTTTCTTACCCCACAGGGCTAGTTTCACTGGTAGTGTTTCTTGGTTTTTAAATGTTATTGAGACCTTGGAGACAGAGTAACAGAGACAGGAGCTAGCTGGCTAACTTAGCCCATGGCGTAGGGGGAGTTGAAAGCATCAGATGGGTGTAGAGCATGTTGTGTGCACAGATCCTGGATTCCAGGGTAGCATGAATTGATCAACACCAATCTATGAGCTATTGCAATGTAACCATGGAGCTTCCAGAAAGCCAGAAAATCACTGTGTAAGCTGAGATAAACAGTGCCCTTTTTTTTCATAATGCAGATGACAAACATTTTAGAATAAGCAATTTTTTTTTTAGGTGTGCATATTGTCTTAGCTTTTTTTCAGAGGGTTTTAATATTTCTTAAATGCTATTGATGGTTTCTCATAATGTGACAACTAAAAAAAAAGAGAGAGCTTAGGGGGAAGAGAGTTTTATCATATTTTGTAGAAATTGGGAGAGGAGCCTTATTTTCTCCTAGCAATAACTGTAAAAGAACCTCAGTGCTGTCCTGTACAAACACAGTTCACCTCACACATTGTGATAAAGAAAGTGATTTTTGCCATGAAAAAGTATACTTGCCTACGTAGGTTTTTTGAGTCATATCTTTGATCCTTTGTCATCTGCCTTTATTTAACATGCTTTCTGAAGTTTTACCTCTAATTGCAAAAGCTGGTCCCTTTGCAAGTATGCTGTAATGCTGCATGTATGATCCAAGTGCACCAACATAAGGGGTTTGGTTTTTAATAACTCACTTGTTGAGGTGAAATTATTTTACCAACTGCAAATTAAACTGATTAAATATGTATTAAAACTTCTGGTTAGGGGGTTGATTCTTAGGCAAGGTCACCATTCACTACTTCAGAGTATAAACACCTGTGTGAGACAAATCTATCTGCCAGTTCTTAAATAAGAAAAACTGAAAAGGGAAAGTCAGTGTCAGTAAAAAAAAATAGCAGTTTCAAAATGCTATTCTCATAAATGTCTTGTAAGACACCTTGCAACAAAAGGTTTGTATCACCTGCTCATATCATGCAAATAATAGGGCTTCTTTTTTAAAAATTCTTTATGCTTTTTCAAATGGGTAAGTATGCACAGAACGACACCAGAAAATATCAGTAGCACTCGGTAAGGTAGATTTTAACAGGGAATATTTATGACCATGACAATTAAAATCTAAAATATGCTCCACATAATTACATTGATAATTTCAGTGATAATGTAGTTAATAAGCCGCATTTTCCTAAATAAGTCAGAAGGTGGAATAATTTCAGTAAAAAAATAAATTACTGCTACATACTTTGTTTTATATTCAAAATTAAGAGCAAGGGAACAGAGACTTGAGCTGTAAAATACAAGGATATTTTTCTAAATAAATAGAATCACTTTATTGCCTTAGTTACCATGATTACAATAGAAAGTAAAAAAACATTGCAATATTTAATTTTGCCTGTCTCAGTTACACATTGGTATATTCTCACACGTCAGAGTTGCTCTGAGATGTTTACTTATGTGCACTTTTAACCTATTAAATACCTTTGTTCGGTTTTATGAAAAGCATTCTGTCTGCTTTGAATCACTACAAAGAAATTGTAGAAGTTTAAATTAAGTAAAAATTTGGTATTTGTGCCCTGAAATAGAATTATATGGCTTGGTAAGAGCCTGGTCAAAAAGTAAGTGAAGGAGATGGAACTAACATAATATGGAATTAACATAATATTTTCAGCATGAATTCTTAATAGTTATTTTAACCCCTTAGTTATAGCCAACAAGGGGGTTAATACTGATTTTTCAAGGCTCTAAACTGCTAATTCAAGTTAAGTATTACAAAATATTCAGACATGCCAGGTCAAGAGAGTCAGACATTTACGTACCCAGGAGCAAAACAAGCAAGCAATAATACTTCTCTCTAAAAGCCTATTTGAAAGTCAGAGTTGTGTGCT
Organism: Irena cyanogastra; assembly: GCA_013397155.1. Classification (NCBI taxonomy): domain Eukaryota; kingdom Metazoa; phylum Chordata; class Aves; order Passeriformes; family Irenidae; genus Irena; species Irena cyanogastra. The sequence goes on from VWZV01014191.1 coordinate 77,875, forward strand.
TTTTCCTGGAAATGCAAATTCGTTACACCTGATGTTTTCTTGGCAGGTCATATGCTGCATCATGTGAAAATTGGGTTAAAGGTAAAACAGTGTGTCCATCAAATACCCTCCATCATAATGGAAGCAACGATCCAGCCAATCACCCGCACAGTGCTCCGCGTTCGGCTGAACATCGCTCCCGACTTCACGTGGAACGACCAGGTAAAAACAGAGGGAGGAGGAGGCAAGACAAGAAGCTTTAGTCTAGCTTCACTAAAGGAGATGATCACATAGCTGTTTGGATTTAAAAGAAAAAAGCGTTTATTTTAGCTAAAAAGCAAATTTGATAATAGGAATGGGATGATCTTTATGACTTGTTGGAGAAAGCAGGTGAAGATCATCTTTTCATTTCTGTTAAGCCTTGTGAGATTGGGCTGTGTATAACACATTGAGGTAAATGCTTAATACTGAATATTTACAGTAGTCACACATTAGAGTTGTGTACCCAGAAAGGAGAAGCAAGAGAAAGGGAGACATGAATGGCTCTCTGAACTATGAATGAATGTCAAATACAGAAAAGCTTTGAAATGCACTTCATGTATGCCAGATTCTCCTGTTCCTCCTGGCTTCACAAATATACATTGACAACATCAGTGCCTTTTTCTGCTGAGACTTGTCTGAGAAAAAAAAAAAACTGAGATATATTTGGAATTATGTTCATCTGTATTTTATAGTGCAAATTTATATGAAAGTAGGTGTACCGGTTGCACATTTAGCTATACGCACATCCTTTGATTCAGAATCTGTTCATTAGAAATACATTTAAGATAAATCTAAATGAAGCATAGATGTCCACATGGGGGCATTGTATTGTTGCTGTTACTTCTGAAACTTTCTACAGGAAAAAAGATACCTTCATGGGCAAACATAATTTTCTTCTTTTAGGCTTACGAGATTTATGCTTAAGATAAATTATTTTGAAATGTGGATATTAAGTATCTGTTCTTTTATTAAAAGATAATTTTAAAATCCCTTAGATTACAATTTTACCTTGATAATAATTAAATAATTAATAAATAATTAA
>VWZV01014194.1:0-33358 GCA_013397155.1 Irena cyanogastra
TGGAACTCTGAGCCATTGACCATGGCCCTCTGGATGCAACCCCACAACCAATTCCTAATCCACCTAACAGTTCACCCATCAAATCCCTCTCTCTAATTTGGAGAGAATATTGTGAGGAACTGAGTCAAAGGCTTTATTAGAGTCCAGAAAAATGGTATCTGTAACCCTTACCCACTGATGCAGTCACCCCATCATAGAGAATGACAGACTTGGTCAGACTGGACCTGCCCTTCCTGCAGCCATGCCAACTACATCAGCCAATTCCCTCAGGACTCTGGGATGCATCTCCTTGGGTACATTCAGGTTCCTCACGTGGTCACAAACCTCATGGTCTTTATGGTCTCTTACAGTGGGAAGGACTTGGTTCTCCCAGTCCTCATCCTGTTATCTATCCAGTCAAGAGGTGTGGGAAGAGTTGCCCATTGAAGACTCAGGCAAAAGTTGTTAAGTACCTCAGCCTTCTCTTTGTCTCTTGTGATCAGTTCTCCAGTTTTCCAGTGTTGTTTATCAGAGGGGATATCCCTTCTTTGACCTTCCTTTTCTGGTTAACGTACCTGTAGAAGCCCTTCCCATTATTCTTTGTGTCCCTTGCCAACTTCAGTTCCAGTTTTGTCGCCTTGGCCTTTCTCATCCCCTCCCTACACAACTCTGCTTCATCTCTAAACTTGTCCCAGGTCACCTGTCCTGGTTTCCACTGCCTGTGCACTTGCTTCTTTCCCTTAATTTTGACCACAAGTTCCTACTCAGTCATGTCAGTCTGGTGCCATCCTTGTCTGAGTTCTTGCTCCTGGAGATTGCCAGCTCTCACAGAATCACACACAGAATACCTGGGTTGGAAGAGACCTTAAAGATGATTGAGTCCAACCCATGCCCTAACACCTCAACTAAACCATGGCACTGCGTGCCACANCTCCTTACCCAACCCCCATCCCTCAGGACTGCACACTCCACCAATGCATGACCCCTGCAGCCCAGGCTGCCTCCAGTCTTGGTGTCCCAGTGAGCTCACTTGCATTGGTGACCAACAGACCCTGTAACACATTCCCTCTGGCAGGGCAGTCTATCACCTGGCTCAGGAAGTTGTCCTCCACACATTCCAGGAGTCTCCTGGATTGCCACAGCTCCCCAGGGTGCTTTCCCAACAGCTGCTGGGTGGCTGAGTTGCCCACAGGACAAGATCCTGCAGGCACAATGCCTCCTGTGGCTGGGGCAGCAAGGTTTGGTCCATGGCTCCCCTTGGTCAGGCGGCTGGAGCAGACCCAGCCACAGGGTTCCCTCTGCAGCCTCGGTCTCTGGCTCCTACACACGGGCTTTCCACCTGCACATGGGCATTGTTCAGGGACAGCTCTTCACACTGCCTGTTTTTTGGCTTGTGGTATCATTTGTACCCACATGAGAAAGTAATAGCAGGTAGTGGTCCATGCTCTTGAGAAGCTGGGTTACCCTCTTGGCAGCATCGTGGATCTTAGTCCCTGGTAGGCAGCATTACCTCTTGTGACTCTGTCAGGCGAGTGTGATACTGTGATTTGAAAGCTCATGCTGCCTTCCCAAAGTAGTAAATTTGGAGATGAAGTTTATTTAAGAATAGATATTTAAATAGCCATATATTTCTGCATGTTTTAAAACCCAGCTCTCGAGGAATCTAAACAAAAGCATGTGTACCTCTCTTAAATTAACAGTGGAAGTTGCACTCAGTCATAATTCAACTAGTAGTAGTAATTAATAATAGTTTCTTAGTTTGGCCATGTATCATTTGTACTCACTTCTTCCATTCTTTAAATCATTTGTAGAGGCATATCAAAGGTTGATGCCTAGTCTAAATTGCAATCTAAAATTCACTTTGGAGTGATTTGCTTGAACTAGGTAGCAGCAGCTCCTACCCCTGTGGGCAGGCTAATCAGTCAGGAGCTGCACACTGAGAGCCACCTGGCTTCAGCAAGTATGCAGGCCTGGGCACACTTGGAGCATACCTGCATGCACAGCTCGGGACACAGGAGCAAGGGCTAAAGCGTAGTACTGCAGGACTGCTGGGGTGGGTTTTGCTAAGATGGTTAGCAGTTGTGTCAAGGTCTGTTCTTGGGGAGTGGGAGGTGAATGTTGTTTACTTAAATTAGAAAGGTTTCAAGTGCAACAGAACATTCAGAAACATAGGACAAACAATAACAGCTACCAACTCACACACGTTACCATAAAGAGATATTGGGGTATAATTTTATTAACTTTAATCATGCTGAAGGTATCGAACCTCAAAAAGACTACAGAATTATTGTGGTCTACTAGAAGCTGTAAGACGAGTGCTGACAACACGAATTGAGAAAATATTCAGCAAGAGCAAGGACAAACAGGTAAGAAAGTTTCTGCATAGTGAGAGATTGATAGTTTACCTTTGCTTTGCTGCTTGGTTGTTTCTACAAAAACATACGTATTCTCTTTAGTGAAGAGTAAGGGGTTTCTTTTTTTTTTTCTTTTTAACAACTAAACTTTCAAATTTATTTACTCCAAAATAAACCATTTTGAAAGAATAGGATGCAAGGAGAAATTGTTTGATTACTGTTGATGGCAGAATATAAACATAGGCTTGATGCATGATAGTAAAAATAACATAATATTTCTGCTTATTTTTTCTTTGACGTTTTATGATGTTGTATAAAAGGATAATGTATTTTTTCCCTTCATACCCTGCTTTAATTCTAATAATTAATTTCTAAAGAAAAATAGCAGAAATAAACATGGGTCTGGAGCTAGAGACAAAATAATGGAAGATATAAATAGAATAGTACGTGAAAGGATGGTGCAAATAATGGAAGTGCTTTTAGAACAGGGACATGATACAGCATAAGAAATAATGAATTACGTAGAAAAGATAAATTGAGCTTTTCTGATGATCTTTTCTACTAACTCAGGAACAAGGTGACATTTTGTAACATTTCCAAAGCAATATATTGAAATTTGAGGGAGGCATTTACTTTTATTTCCCCTGGTTTTCAAACACAACATGTACTTAAGTTCTGGACATCCACTGTCACAAGATAGTATGATGTTTACTCAAAGTGGAACAAAACTGCAGGTATACATCAGCAAAGAAATATACAGACACATACTCGATAGGATATAAAAACCCAAGGTCTCTAAATTCCCTTCATCTGAGCCTTTGGGGTAATTGCTGATATTTGGTGACAGGATTAAATCCTTTTGCACACTTTGCTTTGCAATGGTCCATTGCCATAAGTAGTGTTAATTTTTTTTTTTAATATTCAATTACTGGACTGCCTAGTTTTGCATACAGTATGTTACATGCTTGAATTAATTTTGACTTAGCACTTAAATGCCTTAACATGGATTGTGGTAAGCAGTATACAGATAAGTTAAATCATCCCAAGCCCTCAACAGACTTTCTGTGTGTGCCCTGAAAAAAGTAAGTGAAGATTGGACTCTCTTCCCTTCTTTTTCTGACAGTTTGTTGTTCTCCACTTCCACACATTTCTGTTTGTTTTGACATAAAGGTTACATTTGTTTAACACTTACATGTTATATGGAATGTTTTGTCATGCAGAAGCCCTGCTTTGCTATGTTTACACATGTGGTTTGATTGCTGATAGGAGTCTTTGTGCACGACCCTTTGTGATAAATACAATAATTCTGCTGTCTTCGTCTTAACTGGTATAGTTGTGCTTTTATATAGAACAGTCCAGTGGACGTGTTTGGAAGAAAAAGAGATTGTGAATGCCACTGCATTTCCAGTCCCTCAGGTAACTGGTTTTGCCTCAAAAGGAGCAAGGTGAACTACTCTCCAATGGTTGATAACTCTTGAGCTCCTGCTGTGACTGTAGTGCCACAAATCCTGCTCCACTTATATTGTGTGCATTGTGGTGCATATACATTTATGTTGCCTCAGAAGCAATATTGCACAGAGAGGCTGTGGATGCCCCATGCCTGGAAGTGTTCATGGACAGATTGGATGGGGCCCTGAGCAGCCTACTCTAGTTAGTGACATCCCTGCCCTTAGCAAGTTCAGGAAAGAGCAAGAGCTGTTGGCACACTTGGGTCCTGGACACCTTCCCATCCTGTGAAAGCACTGGTGGACTCTGGATGTGTGGTGGGAGGTGGTGGAAGGCCTTCTCTTGTAGCAGCCATGACTGGAAGGCTTTCAGCTGCCAGGCACAGCAAGGGGCAGGAGGGTGAGGGAGCACCTGGTGCTTCCAGCCACCCTGCAGAGCTGCAGCTGTGTCTTGGACCTTGGGACACCCACCAGCTTGGGCTCAGAGCAGCACCCTAAGCCCAGCATCTGGAACACAGCAGGCAAGGGAGGTGCAGGAAAGGCAGGACCCTTTGGAGAGGCAGCATCAGCTCTTTTGCTTCTGTTACACATCTGCTGGGGGGAGTTCTAGGCTGAGAAGCCTGTGCTCGTCTGAGGCTTCCCTGTTGTGACAGCTGCCACTCTTGGAGATCGTGACAGACACCAGCTGCAGGTCCACAAGGGGCAGCTGGCTCTGCCATGAGTCACTTCAGACCCTCTGATCTCCTAAAAGGTGCCCAGGAAATTACTTGTATATAACAGGGTACCTTGCTGCAGTGGAGCACTTCCTTCTCTTTGCAGATGGTGTTTAACGCATGGAATAATTTGATCCTGTAGTATCTGTAATCTCCTATAATTTTTGTTTTGGTTTTACTCAATTTTGTGTATTTGTGTGAGGACTTCTAGGCACCTAATTGCTCTCTGCATGCACCAGCAGTGCACAGCGTGCCAGCCCTTACGAATCTGGTTTGAAAAGTGAATGGTATGACTGAAACATCAGTTGTGAAGGAGGTAGAAGAGAAGAAAGAGACACCAGTTCAGTTATTTCTTTAGACTTTTTTTCAATACTGTCAAAAAATCAGGAACCCATCCCATTTGGTACCAATAATTCCTCCCTCAGCTGTGCTTTTATATGTTTGCAGATATATTCCCTAAAGCAAAACAGCAGGATCATTTGGGCTTAAAAACCTCATAACATTTCTATGATGCAGCAGTGTTTTGGTGGGATTTGGGGTTGATTTGGGTGATCCAATAATTTCATGGATACTGTTTGAAGTGTAGCCCTACAGACATTTGGATTTGACACAGCTAGGAAGGAATACGCTGTGGGAAGGCAAAGTGTACTCCCATTCTTTTCCTCTTGCCCTTATTTTGTGTGTGTCAGCGCTATGCTAGAACAGCACCAAAGCATTTACTTTTGTCAGAAAACAAAAAAGGCACCTCTTTGATACTGGGTCCAAACTAACTGTTCTGCTTCGTATGGATCTGTGGGCCTCTGCCAGTGCCTGGGTTTGGGCAAAGTTAGTTGGTGGCTCAGCTTCATGTAATTGAAAGTCATTTTGATTTCTGCACTGTGGCGTAATTGCTCGAAAAAACATGTTATTTGATGATTAAGATTCTGGAGTGAATTGTGTTCTTTTGGGTTCTTGCACTGTTTCTCCATCAGGGACTTGGTTTCAGTGGTGTGCAGCTGCTGGAGTTGATTTACAGTGCTGCGGCTGTGGCTAGTCATAAATAAATCCTCTTATATAGTTGTTATGAACACCTGTTAGATCATCTGTCAGCAAAGCGCTGTTCACATTTATCATGGTGCGGTAGTTATTTTACCTCAATCCATTTCCGACTGACTCGGCCTCCATCACTGGATTACTATTACCACACCATAATCGCTCGTTTCCACTCCATGTTACAACTTGCAGATAAAAGATTTCACTACTTGGCCAAATTTCATAAATAAAGGAGCAGTTCAGTGCAGTAAAAGTTTATTTTTGTCATCATTTGTCACCCCATTATTCTATAAATCAAATGGAATAGCGCTATTGCTAGCTCAGGCGTTGCTGTCAGCCCTCGGCATGGAAATGGTCCGTTTCTTCTTTTTAGATGAGATGACATGTCTTTCAGACTTAACTGGCTTATGGCTTTGTTTCACCCATTTTATTTTATCGGCCCTTCAGAAAAATCCTTGGGGACCAGAGAGACTAAAGAAGTAAAATGGAATCAGAAAACACAGTAAAACATTCTGTTTTAGCTGTGTTATGTACATTTCCCTCCCCCGCAATCATTCATTTACAAACTTCTCTGCAAAAATAATGGATCTGGATATAAACAGCCCCTCAATGCGTTCTCCAACTTCACTCAGACTTTATCGTTTGTGTCAAATTCTGGGTATGAAAGGGCTCCAGAGAGGGTGCTACAAAATCTTTCTAATGCTTCTGCTCCTAAATGGACTTCCAGACTGCTTAGGGACTGAATTGTGGAGGGGTTTTTTTTGTTTCAAAGGTCTGTGCTGATGACTTGCATTTTGGGCCTGAACCACCTAATAATGCTGTGCTATGCCTTGCTACACAGCTTCACAACCAAAACCTTCAGGATTCAGGATGTTCCTCCATGCCTTCTCAGGCACAGTCTTCACAGAAATGTTGTGTGCTTTTTTTTGTTGTTTTTCAATAATATCCTAATTCTAGCTGCAAAATCTGTACTTGGACCATGCCTTGATTTTTTGGCTCTGTGTCTGTTACGGATGCTTGGGGTTTTCTTGATTTATTGAGAAGTTAAGAGAGGAATCGTAGACTAAATTTTGAAGAAAGCAATATTCCTTGGTTTAAAAAGAGCCAGATAGGATGATGATAAAGAGATGGGGTAATAGAAAAGGGTTTATAGTTGATATTATACTTCTGAGTTGGTTCTAATTCAAGTTACATTCTTCATAGTCATTATGTAGCTCATAAATTCAATAAAGTGTTTTACTATTACTATAAAAATGACAGGAGGGGGGTTTTACGTTGTAAGTTTCGTTAGTTGCTCTTCCTGTTTTATGTTGAAGTTCTCAGGCCATTATGTCATTAAACTCCATGGAGTCTGAAGGGCTCAGGCCCCCTCTGTTCCTTATCACTGGTGCAGTGCCTGCGGGGGGGCAAATGTCTGTGTGACCAGTCTCTGTCCATCATCACTTCCTTGCCAATGGCTCTCTTTGCTTCCATTTTGGATTTGTTTTTTATTTGGAAGCTCAGATACCTGCCTTTGTGAGGAGGCAATTGGAGTTTCAGGGTGGCTCTGGCCCCAGTTTGGATTCTGAGCACTGGATATCAATTTTCATCTCCAGCTGATCCACTCGTGTGAAAATGGCCAAACCCTCTCATTGCAGTGGGTCTTGGATGGCTGTGGGAAGAACCTGCTGACAAAGGGGCATGCTGCACTATGGAAATAAAATTACTTCTGAGTGTCCACCCTTCCTTTTTCCTTCCCAGAGACACCTGCTGTGACTTTTCTCCAACCACTTTCATTGTAAAATCCGGCACACATCTAGGTTTGAGATTCTTGTTCAGTTTGTCTGTGAGCAAACACTTGTAAACACAGCTTTAAGCATTTGCTGTGAAGGTCTCTAAAGGCAAATCCAGGAAGGGCTTTCCTTTTTCGCTGATGGGGGACACGGATTTTTTTTCAAAGGCACTGTAGAATTTCTGTTATTTCTGCTTCATTAGGTGAAAGAAGCATCGAATATCTGACCCTAGAGCCTTTGATTTCTCCAGATGTTTGCTTTGCACAGAAATAATCTGCATGAAAACAGCAACTGCTAATTCAGTGGCCAAAGTGCATCAGGACCCTAATCTAAAACCTCCCAATCCATCCAGCTGTCTGGCATTTGCTATTATAGGGCACCAACAGAGAAATGAGGCTGTGGCTTTATCACTGCACCCTGGGTGACAACTTGATTTTCTGCTTTCACCGCAGGCAGCAGCAGCCCAACATGATGGGGCTGTTAATTTGTGCATTTCATGGTGTCTGTCAGGGGGCCGGGAGAGGAGGGTTTCAGGGAAGGGAATGGAGCATGTCCCAGCCTCGGAAGCACCTGTCTGCACTGACGGCACAGAGCACTTCTTATTAGCGTGCAGGTCTCTAAATGCAGCCCCGGGATGACAGCCTGGCATTCCCAGCACCCACACAGTGTGACAGGCGCAGGCAGCCGGTCCCATTGTTTGCCCTTGATGAGCATGTCATTAATGGAAATGGAAGAAAGTGAGGGCCACATCAGTATTCAAATAGCCTCCATCCTCTCTGCCATTCAACTGCCTGGCTCAGGCGGCTGCAGATTTCCTTCTGCAGCTCCACTTATACGTTTTCACAGATTTATTCCCGTTGCATACAAATCCCCTCCATGTGGCTCTGGCCCCGTGCCCCCCCATTCCCCTCACATGCGCAAACATGTTCTCCAGCATCATCCAATCCACCAAAAATAAAGTGGGTGTTCTTTCCCTTCCTCCCTGTTTTGTGAATTGCTTAAGTACCATTACCAAATGCTTGTTATTTACAATCCAGGAAATGGAAGGTGCTATTTATTTAAACTTGAAGCATCAAGCAAGGGGCTGATGTATTGTTTTCAATGTCCTTGTTTCCTCACAAGCGGCTATTGATGCTTGTCTGAGTGACCTCTTTCATTACAATACATTGCAATATGTTTGGTTTGGAACATCTCACCTAGTAGGTATGAAGAGGATTACAGGCAAAAGGAGAAATAACTAAAAAAATCCATATGCCTCCTTAATGACAATATTACTGAAAACGTCATTAAAGTCATGCTGTTCTCCCTCAAAACCTTTTTTCAAAGTTCTGTGCTTTAATAACAGCCAGACCATGGACACCTGGAGACAAATGGCCATCTCACTGGGGTACACCATCTTAGGCTGCCTTTGATCCTGCATGTACAGTGTGATCTCTTTGGAGGCAGGTGGTATGTTTGCCTTCTGTATTTTTATCCATGGGCCACGGCAGAATGCAAGTCGACCATTAGTGCTCCTGAGCAGTCCATCAAAACAAATAACAAAATATCATACTGCTGGTATGAAGAATGTAACTTGAGCACACTGGCATCTGGCCAGATCTTAAATGTATGTTTTTGTGCTTTAGTTTTGTGTTAGTCTGTTTCTGTAATAATATAATTAGTGCTCACAGGGGAGGCTATTGACACTACCACCAGGATCAGTTTGCTCTTTGCAGTATTTCCAAATCATTCTCGTTACACATCCAGCTTGCAGGTTGTATGTGGTTCCCCTTGCCTTTTGTCTGCTCTTGTCCTCTCCAACCAGTAATTTAACCTCAAAACTAAAGCTCTCTCCACTAAAGCTGCAATAAAAGCCTAGAGTCAAAAAGGAATGTACATTGCTGGGTGATTTCCAAACCCTGGAACATTTTGTAGCCCTGTTTAACCCCAGGAGTTGGAGAAAGTGAGACCAGAGATTTTCCATTTGTCACTTCTAAATCATTAGTTAGTTCCAAAACTACACAGTAGAAGCAGAGCTGTTACAAAACATTTTGATAAGCAAAACCACTGCTTCCCCATGCTGTCCTTCCTCACACTCCTCCCAGCACTACTCCAGACTCAGAAATCCTCCTGTGGTGTAGATAGGGTTGGTCTGGGATGTGTTTGCCATAACAGGTGCTTTTCTTCCCCTGGTGTCTGTGGGGACTGCCCCAGCACTCTGTTCCCTGCAGCCTGGGTCCTGGAGCAAGCGTGGTGGTGGAATCCGTCTGGTTTTGGCTACAATCCCTGGGAGCAGGATGGTGAAATGTGTGGGTTCCCAATTAGGTGCTGGAGGCACATCTCAGCGTGATGACCTTTGTGAGCACAGATGCATCCTTTTGTCTTGGCTCCTACTGCTTCCCCTGCTCTTCTTTCCTTGGCTGACCAGTTTGGATTGCAGGACATGGGCTGAGTCTCGTCTTTCTGTACTTTGTGCAAGAGCACTCTGATTTCAGTAGGAACCTCTAGGTGTTGCTGTGATATAAATAATAATTGTCTTTGGACATTAATTTAAAGAGGGCAGTTGAAGTTGAGTGAGACCAAGAGAAGAGACCTGTAAGTTTTCTTGTTTAAAATGATTAATAATTTCTGCTTGGTTTAATAATTCAACGAATTGCAGAAACTGCATTTTATCACGCTGCTTTCTGATCAAATGAAAAAAAAAAGAAAAAAAATAAGGCTTTGCCATTGTTTCCATTGGCAAGCACCCAAAGACCAGTCTTTCTTCACCAGAAATACATCCTGATATGGCTGTAAGAATACGCTTAAAACCCTAAAATTAAAGCCAACTATGGTGTTATGGCAAGCTAGTACTCTTTTTGTGGGTCACAGCCATAAGCAACATCCAAACAAAATCAGGGTGCAAGCAGCTCACCTAGAAAAAGCAGAAAATTTTCAAAATTGATATATTGAAAAATTGTGTTCTAGAAACCAAAATGTTACCATCTTGAATATTAGTGGAGGAGAATTTTATGTGGCAGCCATCCTGAAACAGCATTTTGCACAATGTACACATCAGGGACAACAGTGTAATATCAGGGACAACAGAAAAAGGTTAAGAAAAATACTAAATCCTATTCTGGAGGAATTGGCCACTGTCCTGCTTTTAAAACTAAGTCCCTATCATTTTAAAAGTATTTTGGAAGATGTGACAGATATGCATCTAGTCTGGCACCAAGAACTTACAAATGGAGAACTTATAAATGGAGGACAGACTTCCACAGAAAAGGTTTATGGGGTACATTTTCAGAAATAATGAGTAATTTTAAATACATCATACATTACTGGAAACTACAGACAGCACCTGATTTTCTCAGTTCAATTCATGGTTCACTGAGAAGCAAATCCTTGGCCCATCTACAGCTGGACACCATAAAAGCTGAAACAAATGAGATGGGTATGTCTATATCCAGCTGTTCCCAGTGGCTTGCAGATAGTGACAGTCGTCTGATTGCAAGCTTGGTCTGGAATGTCATTATCTCAAGCAGACTTTATCTGCTTGAAGGGAGATTGTGGCTCCTGGGTTTGTAACACCTTGACTTGTTAAAGAGCTGTCCATATTCTGCTTTGTTGCTTAGCCCGCCTATGAATTCAGTGGAGATCAGAAGTCATCAATAATTTGTTTTCTTTGAGTTTGAATAGCTCAGAAATAGATTTTATCTTTGGCAATGCAACTTAGAAATTTTGTGAATGGCATCCAAAGGACAGGTCTGGATTTGTCATCTGTGGAGCAGATCTGTGCATATTCAACAGTGCACCATGAGCAAGAGGACAATTTCACAATCAGTATGTAGTTTTTTAACTTACCAGGCTTGTACACTTTATTCTTAAGGCAAGATATCATTTTTCCTGTGTAAACAGCTTTGTGATACACAGGTTATGCCACTCCTTTGTGGAGGATAGTGTAACAGCCTCCAGGTAACATGCAAACTGTTATTGCAATACCTAAAAAACCCTTGGGAAGATCATTGAATAGTGTGTTCCCCATGTCCATGATGAATAGAAAGTAAAGTAGCAAGGCTAGGTTCTGGCACAGGAAAATTATCTGACACTAGGGACAATGCAGTCACAGAACAGGCTGACTGGAAAGGTTATGGAAGTTCTAGAACTAGAAATCATTACAAGTTAAGCAAAGAATCTGTCAGGGTAACATACAGTACAGCTTTAGGATACAGAGAAGATTATTTCCATTCTTTTTTTTTTTCTGTGTGGATGTGTAAGGAATATTTCAAATCTAGTTGATCTTTCATCCTACATACTCCTTGATTAAGTTTACATACTGGGACTATATCACTAGGGAACAAAATATAGTTTGTTCAGTTGCCTTCTGCTTTGCACTTTTCTGTGCTGTCATCTCCTGGCCAGGTGTCTGCCTTCCTTTTTCTTTGGTCTGTGAAGTGGTCAAACACACAATTATGAAGATGTGGAGTTGCATAAATTATGAATTAAGATTACCTGCTTTCCAATACTCAGATTATTGCTACTAAGTAATACACATCACAGTGACTGTTTTTATGCTACTAAGTGCTGCTAGCTCCTGCCTTTCCAGAGGAGGAACATATTCTTCACTGGTTCTGTGTAGCAAAGCATCTGCCTATTTTGCTTGTCAGAAATATGCACTTCTCAGAAGGTGCGAAATCTTCCTATGGAACAATTTAAAAGTGACATAACATTGTGTCCACTGCTAATTTTCTTAATTCACCTATTTACTCTTGTTGCATTCCATCATGTCTCTCTTGACAACATATCTGAGCTGCCTTTCTTTCTCATAGCCCTGTCATCAAAGCAGTTCTTCATAGCTTGGCGCCCATTTAGATTACTTCAGCTTTTCTGTGCGTTTTTCCATTCAAAATGTTGCAGTTTATTTACCAAGCTGTATTTGATGTGTTTGAAGGAAAAAAATAAGTAAAAATCTGTTGGTTTTTTTAATAAAGAATCAGGCAGATAGCATCGCTTATATTGCCTTTTTCAAAGTACTTCTTTTAACCATGGAGAAATTTTTGGGCTGAATTTCCGGTGACCCTTAAAAGTAGCTATTTTTAATAGAGTATTTTCCTCAAGGACTTCATCTTTGCCTTCAATTTAATGATATTTAGAGTGCATTCATCCATCTTCTCTTACCATTTTTTTCCTTCTGGAGTTCTAATGGCTGTAAGCAGAGTTTTCCAGGAAGTCTCATTTGACTGCTCCACTTCTGAACACAACTCCTTGGACCAACTGGAGCAGCCTATTCCTGAAGAACTATACTCCATGGAAGGCACCTGCACTGGAGCAGTTCATGAGGAGCTGCATGGAATCACAAATTCCGCTAGCAAACCTGCTCCAGCGTAGGCTTCTGATGGGGCCACAATCTCCTTTGAAGACATTGACCTGCCTCAGAGCACCACCTGAGGTTTTCCATGGGCTGGAGGTGGATCTCTGCTCCACCATGGTCCTGCCTGGGCTGCAGGGGCACAGCTGCCTCACCACGATCAAGAGCTCTGGGGCAATCTCAGCTTTGGAGCCTGGATAACCTCCCGCCCCTACTTCTCCACTGACTGTGTCTGCAGAGTAGTTCCTCTCACATAATCTCACTCCTCTCTGGGGCTGCACTTGCTCTTGGGCAGGTTTTTACCCACTTCTTGAATGCATTATCCCAGAGGTGCTGCCATCATCACTGACGGGCTTGGCCTTGGGCAGCAAAAGGTCCATCCTAGAGCCGGCTGGCACTGGCTTTTTTGGACACAGGGGGAGCCTCTGGCAGTTTCTCACAGAAGCCACCCCAGTAACCAATAGCTTGCCACGCAAACAAAATAAAGTCTGGCTGGAAAGCTCTTGCTTTTTCTTCTACACCTGCACACCCCCTCTAAATTCATATGCTTTCTTTACTTTTTCACAGGAATTCCATTCATGCTAGTACGTGTATGAAAGAACCGAAGAGATTGACATGACATTATTATAGCACAGTATCCAAACACGGCAAAGAAATAATAGGCAGATTTAGGAACAATGACAAAACTAGAAAAATTTTCAAAGTGGTCACTAGACAAATCAGAAGAAAAATAGTATGTGTTATTTAGATTTTTGTAACATATGTACAGATCTCTGTGTTTCCCATATGAAAACATATTTCTCACAGCCCTAGATGTGAGAGAGAATGGTTTCTCCATTTGTATTTACTGTCAAGATGAGAAGTGTGACTTCGACATATTTAGATGTATGTGTCCATATTTAAGGGGGTTTTTAGTGCTTTTGTGGAATTTTAAATAAAAATTATCATGTCTTATATGTGTTACACTGCCTTCTTTTACATTATACCTCCTTGGTGTCATCCTACGAGCAGGAGTGGTGTGGTTGTCTGGAGTTGTGTATTGAATGTTGAGCCAGGAGTAGGCATGGTGGTTTTTTAACAGAAGGCAAAACAACAGGTTCCATAAGAAGGTGAAGGTCCATTTTTTTGTGCGTACATATATCTCTTGTCAAACTTGTCTAGGTGCCTTGCTGTTTACTTCTCGGGAAGTAAACCAGAGATAGACTTGTCAACACAACCTTGTTATGAGGAAGACTTCATCTGAAGCACACCAGCAGAGATTGCTCCTATTTTGCTGCAGGTAATTTGGTGTGATTTTCTTTGTCATATCTTTGATATTTTGCATGTTCTGAGAATAGGTTAACCACAGCTTTGGCCTATTTCTTCTGGATTTTTGCATTATTTAAATACTAAATGCATATGTATGTAAACATCTTCCTTTTTAAAAAGAGAAGTCTACGTTGGAGTGAAAACTCAACATTATTTCTTTCAAATAATACATGGAATATTGCCTTCTTCATTGTATTGGTTTTGTTTCACTGACTGTAGTCTTTTATCCTGATTGTATACCCTAATACACCCTGATATTTGTTTTTAATGAGATGCACTTCTGTTCTTTAACTGCTTACTAACTTTGATTTGAGAAGGTGTTTTTGCTAGCCCTGCAAATATCCAATGTTCTTTCCAAAGTCAAGTCTATTTCCTGAAATAACCTTGCTTTGACCTATTATCAGTTATACCACAAATTATTCAGTCTCTAATTGGTTCATCTTTTAACCACAAATTCACATGACTTAGCTTTATTACATAGCTCTGTGACAAGCTTATGTGGATTAAAGGAACTTTGTCTAGCTGCTTGTACTTCCCTTCATTTTACTTCTAGGATAGATTGTTATGGTTTTCAGTATTAGGTTTTTGGATATACTTTTGTCATTCCTAAAGATCTTCATTGTGTTTTAAGCACTATGTGGAACCTTTTTCAAAACCTAACAAGACTTTAGCATGTAAAACATGAGTATAGCAGTATGGAGGATCTTCCCTTCTCCAGTTACTGCACGCTATTTTCTCAGGAAATCTGAAGATGCTGTAGCTTCTTACTCCTTTTATCCAGATCTTAAACAGAGGGATGAAGTCTGCTTGGTACCTACCAAAAACAGAGTTTAATACTGTAGCAAGTAACTAGAATGCAACACGGACATGAGTGGTAAAGGGTAGGTGCTCTCTCTCTGATCCCTTGCTATTTTAACATAAGACAAAGACACAGCACCTGTTTACACTGTGAAATGACATCTAAACTAGACAAAAGCCCTACAGAGGAAGAATTGCAAGATAGGCCAGTAGTCAAACATATCCATTTGCACTAAACGTGCACTGGAGCTGCACAGCTAGAAAGAACTTGCCTCTCTATGACAGTCTCTATAGAGAATTGGGTTTTTTAAATAAGCAAATGGAGGAGAGGTTATCTTTTTCTGTACAGAACATTATATTATCTGCCACACTAATGTTTTGCCTGTTGGTAAGATTCCTACCCTTTATTCAGGTGCATGGCTAGGTCTCTAGCGGCTGCTCAGGATGCACCACAAAAAGGGAGAAAGAGTCTTATCCTTGATGCAGCCACCACCTAAAACAATGCTTGAAGAAGAATAGCTATTCAGTCAGCCCAAGCATCCATTCATATTGCATAGGGCTTGTTGTTCTGCCATCTCTCATCTCTCCATTAATTAATGGTGAAAATGCATATAACTAGGAAAACAGCAAACATAAGCAGGGAATTAATTTATTTTTCATAAATAGAGATTGCCTCATCAGTAGAAAAGCAAAGACTTGAAGTGTCTCTTCATGTTCCAATTTTGTTCTGAAGCTGCCTGTTCCATTGCTTTCTCATCTCTTCTATTTAAACCAAACAACAATCAGTTGATGATGACATTAAAAAAATATTGTGGCTAAGGAAGAAAGTACTTTTGAGAGAGATCCAGGTTCAGCAGCTGGAAATGAGGGGAAAAATTGGGACTACACCAGTCTAATTGGTTTTGTTATAGAACAAAATTAGCTGAAGCCAAAGAGCAGTAAAATGTACTCACCTTTATTGTAAGCATTTGAAGCTGTGCTAAATGGAATGGTGGAAAAAAATCTGCTCTTTGCTCATGGCACAAGGCATATATTAGAAAATAAAAATAATTAGTTGTAGAAACAACAGTTGAATTGTGCAAAGTGTTTTGCCTGGATTCCTGGAATGGTGGCTTTAATGAGGCCCTACACTTCACAAATGCTAAAGCCATTCTTAAATGAGGTTTAATAGGATATTTTCACTTTCTTTCAGCTCTTTGTCCTCAAGTACATAGGTACCCCAGAGCGTGCGCATGTTATTTAAGCAAGTTTTACACAATTCATCTCCACTACACGATGAATATGCTACTAAACATAAAACAGTTCCCTATCAGATCCTCACACAAGAAATCCGTGGCCTTCAAATCCAATCCGAGGCCTATTTGCCACTTCTGCTCTGCAAGACAAAAAAGGATTTTAATTAGCCAAGAGACACAGTTCCTATTGCCCATGAAGTGCGACTGGAATCCTGATTTCTTAGCTGCACCGAAGAGTAATTAACTTCTGGAAAACAACGTTTAACAAGCCAGTGCTGACTGGAGTTAGGGATATGGCCTGTCGCTGTGCAGATGATGGGCTTTACACTTTGGATTGTGAAGGTAACATTTGGAATCCAAAGGTGTGTCCCCTGAAAAGGAGAGAGCAAATAGCGGTGCCAGAGTGTTGTCTCTTTTGGAGATGCACTGAATTGTTAGGATTACTCCGTTTTTCTTGTCTTGAGGGACAGCAGGGCAAACTTCAGGCACAGATGGGCCATCACTTCAGCAGGTTCCAAAAATGTAAAGTCTGCCATTGGAGTAAGCGCTGTCATAATCCTCCTAGTACCAGTATTGTCCTAATGCAGCAGGCTTCCTTCATCTTGTATAGATAAACAAAAAAATGTGCAAAAAGTAACCTCTGTTGCATTTTCATCCACTAAGAAAGCATAATGGAAATAATTTTTTTAACACCTGAAAACAGCGTGTGGGAAGAGGGATGTTGGTGTTGGTGTGGCATTATTCTTTCTTTTTTTCCTGCTTAACAACGTTATTGATTGGTTTTGTTCTTTCTAAAGCAAGAGATGAGGATAAAATGACAGGAAAATAATTGCATGGTCCGATATCCTGTCAATTTCTGGAACAGTTTGCCCTGAGCAGAAATCCAGGGGGATGTTCACACCTATTAAAAGATCTTTTCAAAAAGTGTGTGTGGGTTTGTGTGAGTGGGTGGATGGTTGTAAGGGTGTGTATGTGTTCGAAGCAGCTTGAGGAGTTTTGTGCTTAATTTTTAAATGCTTTACTTTTCCAGCACCATTACTGTCTTTTCTGTTTGGGGAACAGAAAAAAAAAAGTCTTCCTTCCAGCTGTGTTCTACCTTCTTGTTTTAATTATAGATGATGTTCTGAACCTCTTCCTAGCATTGCTGGAATATTTCTGCTTGTTAGCACATCAGAACACAAACCCAGCAGAATAGAAGGTACACGATTCACACTTTAAATTTTTTTCAGTGTTAAAACTGCAGGCAAAGGCTGAAATATTCTGTGGGTTGAATGGAGAGTTCCAGAGAGTCTGGAGAGTTTCCAGGCTTCCAGCAGGCAACTGCTAGCCTTCACTGCTGCTGCTATGTGGTGGCCTCTTCCAAGCTATTTGAAGAACCATTTCCGTTTCCAGTGCAGCAATTGCCCACTCTGTAAGAAACAATTATCACACTGGGTAGCAATTTAGAGAAGACTCAGAATGGAAATGGAGATGGGGTGATGGAACAGAATGTGTCCTCCTTCAGTTCAGAGCTGAGGTCCGTTAGGTGTGCTTCTGTTGTTGCAGTCTACTGTGCTTGTGAATAAAAATAGGAATCTGGTTTTGAAGGATCTTCCTAAAGATCTTGAATTGAAGGAACTTTTAGACTGGAGACTGCAAGACAACCAGCACCTTGGAAGTAGATTCTTGAGCTGCCTGCTCTTTGACTCGCACAAAAATGGTGTACAAACATCTCAACCACAACTCATTGTGGAAAGTATTATATAAGTAATGCATCTGAATAATAGATGAAACAAGCATATAAACATTCAGACAGAGTGCAACCTCTACTTAACTTCAGCTGTCAGGAAAACCTATCTAAAATTTGTAAAGGTAGCTGTTTATTCCTTAATAGGTAACTGAACCAAGAGGGAAAGTACATCCTCTTATTTTAGAGCCAATCTGTAAAACAGCTACATACTTCAATATACTGCCTAATGAAAAGTCTTCTGGGTTCTGGTACAGATAGGGTGTCACTCACAGCAATGATGCCATAAAAATCAAAAAAAGAAATGTTTCACAATTGAATATCCAGAAAAATCATGTACCTGCAATTCTGAGAGCAAATAAGCTTTGTTAGAATAGTGTTACTATTTTAAAGATGAAGGGAAATTAAGATCTGTGGGCAAAATTATTGTATTTCTTGTATTGTCCATCTGATCTAAATCCAAATCAGCTGCTCAAATGTCAGTCAGGGTGACTTATGTCTTGTTCACTTATTTAGAGAATTAGAGAAGAAAAAAACCACATAATTGGATCTGTAACAGAATTGCACTGTTACATTGATTATTGTATCCATAAATGAAATCTGAAATCTCTGTTACCCAAAGCTAAACAAATATTCACTGGTTTGCAACCATCACTTATGATAAAAACAGGTTAAGAACTGAGACTGGAGTTTAAATATGTATCTAACAGTGTCAGAAATACATACAGTTCGAATGCAGGCATATTTTTACCATCAGGAGGCAACTGGAAAGGAACACAGCAAATAATGAGATAAACAACAAGATAAACAGCCAAAGCATGTTGTTTATTATGACATCAATACTCAAATGTAGTAATAAGATCTGGGAATGAAATTATGTTTGCTTTCATTGGAGAACTGGAATAACAATGAGAAGATTGTAGTTCCATATTGCATGTCTCTCCAGAGTGGCATGCACAGTGTTTGGTATATGTGAGTAAAATAAAGGAAATCTAAGGTACACCCAAATACTCTAAAACTATTATACTTATCATATATGTCATATTTGTAAAAGACAAGTACAAGGCTAAAGAAGATTTTGTACATAGAGAATAAATAAATAACTTAGTAATTATCCATCGCAGAAGAAAGGCATAAGAAGAAGAACCTGAGGCTTTTATTTGTTGTCTCACTAAAACACTGAAATGTTGAGAACATAAAACATTACACTTTCTATCTGCTAATGTACTAAGCTTTGTGATGAGCACACTATATATATTTTATGATATGGAGTTAGGGTCCATAAGAAAACTTCAAGATTTACATTTTTATCCTGCTTTGACCTTTTGGCTTCACTCCCTAATTAAGCAAGGCATGGTAAAGAAAGAGATTATTACGAGGTGGCTGGGTCCCCAGGGTGTTATGAGGTACCACACACAGTTAAGCTATCTCAAGACAACCATGTTCTCTAGAGTTACTTTATTGCTATTATAAAAAATCTTTATTATGGGAAAAAATATGTATTTTTATGCTAGAAGAAGATGAAGATGACAGTTTAGGATGTTGAATGGTAGTTTCAGCTGAGCTTTTTGCCCACAGAGACTGTAAAACATCGAAGACTGGGCAGCTTTTGATTGGCTCCTTTGGATCCTAAAGGGGTAGATTAATCTTTGTAAAATTCATAGTTGGAACATTGTACCATTAACTGGCACTTTCCAGTTATCAAGATACTTTATGAAACTGAAAAAGTCCTATTACACTTTCTAAAAAGGCAACTTCGGGGGTGTGGCTCTCATGAAACCACTTCATCTCTGGAGTATTAGGTGCTTTCCTCTCTACCCTGTGCTTGATTAACCCACAGGATGTAGACCTTCATCTGGTAACCTGTTTTAGTTTCTTCTCTGTTAATCACACCCTATATAAACATGCAACCTTTTAACATGAACTTCCTCAAGGTCCTCTCTTTTTCTGTCAGAATTGAGAGCATATTTAAGCCCTTGTGGGACCAAGCCTTACTTCTCATTTTTGGAATCACAACTCTGGTTTTAATAATGATGTCTTCTTTTTAACCTCTGCAACAAATATATAGTGCACACACAAGAGGTTGTATCTTCTTTGCGTCTGAGGAGAGTAAATATACACTGTTTCTGTTGCTTTTAAGCCTTCTGCAGTATGCCTCATATCAAAACATTTGTGGAGGTACCCTCTGCACTGTGGGTAGAATATCAGAGCTACCAGCAGGTATCAGAAGATATGCATGTGTTTACAGAATTTTAGAGGTAGTCCTACTCTAAAGAGCTGTTCCAGGAATACAGTGATTACTCAGAAACCTGGGTTCATGAAATGCTTTTTGTAGTAAAACTGTGTGTATGCCCCACGGATCAAAGTAAGATACATAACAGACATATGTCTTAAAGACTAGATATGGCCTGCTTGACAACACATTGATTTATGCCCACCACTGTTCTGAGGCTGGCTTAGAGATATTTGATTTACACTGGATAGATTGCCTCCTGCTAAATAAAGTCCTGTGTCATTGTTCATAAACCTGAACCGCATACAGCAGTCTCAGTGCTTTGTTAAAATACCACAGTGAAGTTCATAGTGCCTTATTAAGCTCTGTAGTTCAAAGATTAATTGTTGAAAGGATAAAAACCTTTGTGCAAACATCTAACAAGCTTCTTAAGTCGATGACAATTAGCCCTGTGAAGTACTCAAGAGCTGTCTGCCAAGAAGCTCAAACAAAAGTGACGCGACTTGGTCAAAAAGAGCACCAGTTGCTCCCATCCCCATGCCTGGTGGGATAATACATTAGCCCTCAGAGACAGTGCTTGGCCATCCCCCAACTAACAACTCTGCTTGCCAAGGTCAGACACCATAGCTAATAGATGAAAGGGGTCCTAAGGAAGAGCAAACCACCAATAAATGAAAACCAGTATAAACTTTAATTAGCACTCCGTTTTTTCAGACAATCCAGGATGCTGGTGATACTTTTCAGGTAAGCCCAGGTGTTATGAGAGATGATGCTGTTGCAGTAGGTGGCACTATTCCCCTCTTCCAGCCACAACAGCACCACCAAACACTGGGAAGTGCCATCTTTGGGATGAGACATAAAACTGAGGCCTTGACCAGTTGCAGTTATTAAAGGTCCCATTGCACTTTCCACAAGATTAACTGTGTTAACCTCAGTGTCCTGGCTGATTGCATTCTGTCTTCCTAAATTCCCCCTGTAGTTTCAGCTGGACAAGTTAATCTGCACTTCCTGTTTTAGATATCCATGCAACTGTTGCTGGGCTTGGACACACAGCTGCTGTGCTTCATCCTGTGACATGCTCCACTGACAGCCAGCGCAGGCACACCGAATGTTGCGCAGCCACACTGATTCCCCGAGGAGAGTGGAAGAAGAGGGCATAGTTGTGACCTTTATTTTCAACAAAATGGTGTGACATCCTGGAGAGGGGATGCAGTCTTCAAAATAGATCAATCATTGCAACACCAGCAAATGGCAATAGCAGTTACTTGGTGGGACGTCCTGCTGAGTCATGTAACTTCATCTTTCCAAGGCACAATGCCTTATGGACTACTGGAATAAAAAATACCAATATTACCGGTGGGACTTCTCTGGCTTGCCTGGCCCCC
Organism: Irena cyanogastra; assembly: GCA_013397155.1. NCBI lineage: Eukaryota > Metazoa > Chordata > Aves > Passeriformes > Irenidae > Irena > Irena cyanogastra. The sequence continues at coordinate 21,310 of VWZV01014194.1, forward strand.
ACGTGTGAGCTTAATAACAGCAACTAGGGCGTCTGTACCCCAGGAGATATTATGTAGCTCACGTGGCCACGAGTCCAGGCTTCCCGGCTCCGGGTGTGGTGCCGATCTCTGCTGGAGAGACTTGAGGCGAAAAGTGGAGGAAAAGGAGTGGGTCCTGAAGAGAGTTGTGTTCAGAAGGTTTTATTCCAGCCTGGTAGGCTTCTGAATCAGTCTCTGCTCTACAGAACTCTAAACAGATCTTCTCACTTTCCTGGTGTTTCCCAATCACTCCCGACCGCATGGCTCAGGCACCTTTTAACCTGGGGGAGGAGGGGGAGTGGAAAGGTAGCAAGCCCACCAATCCAGGTAGGGGAGAGGAGGTCCCAGGGACAAAGGAATACCTGGATTGCTCAATACTCTTCAGGGTCTAAGGCATCTTTTGAATCTGCCCAACCACACAACGCCTTTAAGATTGACAGACAGCCCTGAGCCAGCGCCCAGGGGGCGGGGGGAGCAGGGAATACCTTCTGGGGGAAGTGGCCTCCTGGGGCAGAAGCTGACTGCAACAATGGACCATCCCTTGGCGTGGGTAGTTGTGGCTGTCCATCTCACTCCAGGCCTCTTGCTTGGCCAAACCCATTCCTAGGTTTTTATCTCTGGACTGGAGAGGCAGAGCAGGAGCACGCTGCAATTTTGGTGTGGTTCTAGATAAAACTCATTAGGCCTTATTTCTGAAATTCTTCTTGTGCAAGTGGCCCTTTCTGGAAGAGACAGGAATGAAGCTCCATGTGAACTAAGCAGTCCCCTTACAATGAGAAATTTGCAGCAAGGTGACCTGCTGTGTAAATCAACACACCTCATGTATGGCTTTCATTTTTCTCACCGTTTTGAGGTTTAGTAGCTAGACTAAAGATTGGGCAAATTGCATTCTTTCTACCTTTAATTCTTCCTGCTGTTTCAGTTGGATACTTCCTTTGTCACTTCATATCCCAAATTATTGTGTTTTATTGCTGGAAAATGTGTGTTTCATTTCAATGGTTGGGGATTACACACACATGCCATTGAGTATAATGCAAGGACATTATGTGAAGGCAAGGAATGATTATTTTTCTATTTTTTATTTTTTATTTAGAGAAAATAAAAGTTAAGTTATTATTGAAATCTTCTTAACTAGATGGGGAGTAAAATTAATATTCGAATTCCATGAGAAGACTGAAATACTGTATGTATATAAACCGGTTGGGTGATTGGGTATTTAAAATAAGCCAGGTGTCAAGACAGAAAACATATAATTATCATGGAATAAGGAGAGGTTTCTGAAAAATAAACCACAATTTGTTGTCTGTTTTCTACTTTATTATATTTTGACTGAAAATTGTATTTCCTTTTTTCTATGTTCTAGTCCCCGTCTACGCAGTGTCCCCTTGGGAAGTGGGGCCCAAGAGCCCTTTCTAGGATGGGACAGGATATTACAGCTTGGTTTGTGCACCAGCATCCTTAATATTTCCTTCCTTTCAGAAGCAAATAGAGCGTACCCTTATCTGAATGCTAATTTCCTAGTTAAAACCCTCCCTTGCTGACAAGGGACTGAAAGAGTTTTAAATCACAGATGTAGAGTATCAAATGCAATAATGCTCTTGCAATAGTGCATTGAAGCCTCAATTAATTAACCCTTGGGCTAAGTAGGCAGGTACATGGTGGTGGCCACAGGCGGTGGATGGATGAGATTTAAATGGGCATCTCATTTCCTCAGCACGGAACATGCCGTTTGGTTCAGAAAGGAGTCATTTTACACACTCGCCTCATTTACGCTCAGCTTTAATCCCTTTAATTCCACCTGAGATCCAAGCAAGAATGGGAAAAGAGAGAGAGGTGCAAAAGGCTACAGAGCTGGGCTTTGTTTACATATGTTTCCCCAGGGGCACCCACCCCCCAGGAGAGCCAAGGCTTCTGGCCTTTTCATTGGGCTGTGGGGATCCAAAGCAGTTGCATATGGAAATGGTTAAAGAGAGATTACAGGGAGCTCTTCACTGCAACCCACGCTGTGTAGAACCTGAAAAGTAAGGAGCGGGGAGAGAAGGCTGAGAAAAGGGGCTGAATCTTATCCTGGTGGATGTTGAGATGGAGCAGGGACTTAGGGTTGGAGGGTCATTTTGCAGAGCCTGTGGTGGTGTGGGCCGCCACACAATGACAGCTGCCACTTCCCCCTCAATGGCCCATATGGGTGCATGTCCACGTATGAGGTAAATTGTGTTCCGTGGGTGATGTAAATCTCTGTCATCCCTCTGGATGGCTTTTGCATGAACGTGTAATGTGAAAGCTTCCCTACCCAGAAAGGGGACGCAATTCTGCCACATATCAAGGGTAACAGACAAATGCTGTGAAAATAAAAGCATCCCTCTATGATTTCTTTGATTCACTTGGAGGTTTTTGATCAGGCTGTGATTTGCTTATCTGTTTTGCTTGCTTTCCGTGGTCCTCCTAACGCAGGGGTCTTCTATCAGAACCTTGTGCCAAAATTTAGAGCAAATGTCACAGAATATTTACGGATAATGAATTTTGAATTTATTATAGTTATTGCACAGAAAATCTGATATCTCGGCACAGTGCTCCTTCAGCCAAAGATATGCAGACAAGTGTGTGACCTCTGCAACCAATTAACCCAGGTAGAATTTAAAATATCAGATATTTGCAACAAATTTCACCTGAGTAAGATTGGAAATTGTTCACAGAAATATTCAGTGAGTGGTTGAGAATATGAACCTATTTTTAAAAACCCAGAATCTCTTTCTTACCAACCACTGAAAAAAAATGCAAAACGTATTAGGCATTACAGTTACATTAGGTGCCTGGCTATGCTAAAACAGCTGCACATAAGGTAGTGTTACTTATATGAAGGTATATAAAAAAGGTTTGAGAGAGAGTCCTGTTTTTAAGGAGATCCAAGCTGTTTGTATTGCTCTGCATCAGTGTGTGTTTGCTCCCACTGTGCGTAGCAGTGCTGTGGAAGATAAAGCTGGACTGTTCCTGGTGGGACTGTATCGATAGCACGTGCTTGTTTCTCCAGACCTTGTTCTGTGCCAGCCCTGTTTATGCACATCCAGAAGCCTCTGCAGATAAACCCAGCAGTGGGTGATACAAAATGGAGAGATACCCTACACGCCCTTTTTCCCCACTGCCTGCATTGATGGCTGCTGAAGCCAGACACATTTGTCACACCTGTGGGCTGCTGCCTTTTTGTGCGATGTGTGGAGAGATGTTGCCTGGGTCTGGAGCTTGGGATGATGCACTACTGGGAGTGTGATGCACTAGGGTGGGATGATGCCTACCAGAGTCACGGCCCGCCCTGTCCCACCTGCCATCCCCACTAGGCCACAGGACTCTTCATCTTATTTCCCTCCACACGATTTACCATCTGTGTGCTTGTCTTTAACCTAATAAAAATCATCTCGCTTTTGACTAACAAGAAAAGGAAACAGTGCTCATTGTGGGGTTTGGGGAAAATGGCTTCACTAATCTGCAGGATGAGAATGGAGTGATTTATAGGCGGATTTAACTGTGGGCCATGATTAGGGGGCCGGTAGTAAGTGCATTAGATGTCTAAGTGTGGCAATAGAGTAAATAGGCGTTTTATTTATCGCAGTGCCAGGGGCCTCTTAGCGGAAGAGCGCTTCTCCAAATTGAAATATAGCAGAGTTTACACTCCTGATTAGGGCTTCAAGCGCAGAGCCCAAGGCTATCAGCGAGCAGAAACAACGCTCGCTGACACCTAATTGTCACTGGATTAATGTGCAAACAGGGACAGCAAACAGCAACAACAAATAACCCGGTGTCAGAGCTGCTGGTGGCAGTGTCCACTAAGTGACTGGGGGCCAAATTGAAGTTTATATCTCAGAATCCGCTGAGATCAATGCATCAGCTGGCTAGACAGGACTGGAAATATTTTGCTGTTATCTGTATTTACATATGGTACAGGTGTGGAGCTAGCTATAAAAAAAAATTTGTTTTCATGCCAGATGTGAACCATGTGTGCTGCACTGCCAGGTACGAGCAGAGGCTGCCCCTCCAGAAATTCATATTCCCTTTCAATGCCACCACACTTACCAAAATTAATTCCTTACAGAGATGCCTAAGGTGTATGTGTATCTATAATAAAAGAAGTAAGGCTTGTAAGGAAAGGTAATATACTATATTAGACCAGCTGATGCTGCATGAGGAAAGATAGACAAGTTTCTGAGATAAAAAAGCCTTCTTTATGCAGTAAAATGCATAATCCATATGTGTGAATTCATAAGCCTCAGAATAGGCAACTGTTTCCTTCTTTGAATTATTAAGGGGGTATGTATCAATATTATTCTATGGATTCACAAATATGCCCACTGTTATCATGTATATCACGTGAAGCAACGTACCATATGCCTGTAAGCTAAGTACGGGCAATATTGTTCAATTTATTTCCTTTATGCTTCACAGCCATTCAGGTAATTTATGTGAATAAGGTCTTTTGCTCTACGATCTTGTGACTTTCACTGGCATCTCCATATAAAATTTTATAACCTTGTTTGTGAATCAAATCATTCCCACAACTACTGATTCAATCTGGGTCGCCACCTGTCCAGCTTTGGGCTGGAGGAAGCAGTTTAGGCATTTGAGCTCTGGATTTTCCGCTTCTGAATCTGGTTTGGCTTGCTCATTCCAAGGTATATCTGTTCAAGATCTCACTTCTGCAGTAAGACAGACAAAAAACCACCCTGTTCTCTTCATTTACAGCAGCCACCCCTTTTTAAATTGAGAAATTAGAATACTTTCCTTGGAACAAACGAAAGTGATTAAAAAATGAGCCTAAAAACAAATGCAAGAATAGGTTAGCAGTCATGGTGTTCTGGTATTCATTTTTTCTCATAATTAGCCATTGAAGGAGAAAAAGTCACAAATATATGATTTATATTGCTAAATGTATTTCTAAAGTTCTTAAGTTTTATTGACCATGAAAGTTGGTCTTTCCCTGTGTTAAGAAGTGAAGAAGCTATAGAGCTAGCCAGTGGCTCAATGGTGCAAAGTCTTATGATTTAATCCTGACATTTGCAATTTTTTGCTGTAAAATATTACTTTCTTTATTTCAAGACTTTAGTGTAAAACCTCATAATTTCCTTTAAGCTCCATTTGATTGTCAATTGCACAACTCTCTCCAAATCTTAAAGCTCATGATTTTCATACACATAAGATTTATTTCTTTTGTACCACAATAGAACCCTCTTTGATGCAAATTCTCCTTATTTCTCTTGCATCCTGATCTTCCCCTGCTTGTGGCTAGGATTTTTTTGTGTGCGAGTGTCAGATCTTGGGTTGTGAACTTTGAACTTTCTGTAGATTCATTTAGAAATGTTTCAAATATCCATATCTGAGATTGAACCAGCTGCAGATCTGATCTATTCTGCTTAATGATTTCCAGGAAGTGGTGGCCTTGCCATTGACATATTTGGAGAAGGAATAGGATCAATTTTCAATATTGAATCCAGTCCAATACTATTTTCACACAGTTTATTTCGGAAATTCAAAATTGCACAAGGGTAGGGAGAAAAGGTTTACACCACAAAATTACAAATATTCCTGGTTTTCTCTTAGGTCATTTAGAGTCAGAAAATCATAAAACCAGGTTTGCAACAGGGAAGTCCCAAGTTCATTTTGCTAACAATATGCTTGATGAATTCAATGTATTTTTAATCCAAGTGTAAAACTCTAAGGACATCCAAGGTGCTGACTAGAGCATGAAAATCTAAATTAATGCACTGCCAGAATGACAGTACTTAAACAACCAAAATATCACCCACAGGCATTACGTTTTCTGAAAAGTTCATAATCTATATATTGTTATTGTAAAGATTGTGATTTCATGCAGAAAATAATTCACAAATCATAATTAACATCACTCCCAATAGATGACCAAAGGCTTTAAATACACATTTTACATTTTGCTGTTTCAAAAAGCTATACAATCCTGTAATACGTAATTACTGCAATGCCTATCATGTATATTGGGCAATACTGTTCAATATATCAGCAAAGACTCATGAATCAAGGGACAGTTTTTCTTAACTGTATGTAATATTGATATTTTATATTTTAATTACCTAAAATCTGCCAGTTAATATCTTTTAAACATATAGATTCACTGTTCATAGCCAATGAACTATTTGAAACAGGTTGGAACTGGAAGATGTTCATTTTTACGGACTGTTGTAAAATGGATCCTGTTTCCCTACTTGGGCAAAATGCCCAGAGGAGATAACAGGAATTTTGCCTGAAGAAGGACTGCACAATTAGCAGCAAAACATGCCAGTCATAGTGTTTTGCACCAAGTAATTCTGAATGCATTGCCCAAAGAAAATGCCCGTGTCTTCCCCACAAACATGAATATGCCCCTAGGTACGAGAATTTAGAGCCCTTCCTGCAGAAAGAGAGTGGGGTGGGGGAAAAAGGGGTTGATTTGTAGCACTAACAAGCAAAATCCAATTGTGAAGGACCTCACTGTGTCATCCTGTCTGCTGATGATGCCCACTGCCAGGCTTCACAAAGGCGCTGGGCTGCTGTCCAGCACAGCCAACTGCAGGACTGGGGGCTAAAGCTATTCCTCAATAGCAGAGCTGACTGCAGAATTAAAGCTTTCAGCCACAATTTTCAAGTTGATAACACACGGACACAGCAATCCCGCCCATGTGATAGCAATTGCAGCACTCAAACAGTTGATTGTAGACTCCTCTGGGCAAAGAGTTTTTGTTTTATTTATATATCTAAATCATCCAAGTTCATCTATCGTGCTGCATAGATGATAATAGTAAAGAGATGCTCATGGCTTCCAGTACAGATGCAGCAAGGAAAGCATTGGGAAGTTTCAGGAGGAATGAGGAAAAAATGAGAAGACAATAAGTTGCATTTAGTTCACTGAACTGTTGAGGAAGGAAAAACAATTAAACCCTGGTTTTAACAAACCCTTATTGAGACACTGATTGTTCTGTAACAGAAATAGTTGTGCCACGCTGACATTTGTTCATTAACCAGTTATGAAATTGTGTCACACATAAAATACTAGTAATGAAACAATATTGAAATGATGGTTTGCTTTTTAGCCCAAATACATGATGGGTATTAACATGCCTACACAAACATTTTAAACTTCATATTAAAATATATGTTTGAACAAATATGAGTTGAGGGTTGGTTTAAATTATTACAGGCTTCAACAAAAACTCGTTTGAACAAAAAGGGGTACTGGTGTGTAAAAAACACAAGAAGAAAAACAGCCTTTCAAGTACTGTAGGGCTGCCAAATTACTCTGCCAAAACACCCATTACAGAAAGGTGGGCAGAAGCAGGAACACAGTCTTGGCTCTGCTGGACATTTTCACACAACAAAGTGTCATGGCTTAAATTAAAGTCTGGGCATGGAAGACCTAAATCGCAGACTTTAATTTCAGTGAATCAGCTTTTTTTATTAATCTTTGTTTTTCTTACCACTCTCTTTTGTGAGCACCAGACTGCTAACTGTAAGTTGCAACTATTCTCTTTAGTAATAAAAGCTGTGATTAGAAGGGTTAGTAATGCGAGTTAACGAAGCAGAGTTTACCAGTGATTTTGAACATCTTCAAAGAAATGTGAATAATCTATCTAATCAATTACTGGATCCTATAAAGTGCCTTCATATTTTCTGTTTCTTCTGTATGATGGGATCACCAATCACTCAGCCAGCCCACAGCCACCAGGCAAGGAAGGTCCTACTTCCATTCTGTTTCCTCCCTTCCTCTCCCCCTGCTCCCAGCCAGGCACTTCTGGCACTTGTCATGCACACTGACCCTCCCCAGGCTCCTCTGAGAACTGATTCAGCATGCCAACCTGGCAGAAAACTAATGCAGCTAAGAGGAGGTGATTTTCTGCTGGGTGACTGAGCTGAAAGAAAAGGAGGGAGGTTCTGATGGGCGAAGATGATGCAAGGCAGGTGGTGGGACCATGTGGCAACACAGAGAGAGAGAGAGAGAGAGAGAGAGAGAGAGAGAGAGAGGAGAACGGGAAGAGAAGAAAGGACCAGCGAGGAGAGGAGTCAAGATCTACCTCCATGGGAATCAACAAACCACGAGACAGCTACTCCTAAAATTGCAGATCTGGATTCTGATTTTGTTGTACGAATTGTCTAGTGACACTAACTTGAAGCATTCGTGCTCCAAGACTACCAACACAAATGGCAGGTTAGCTATACTATTAGCATTCACAATTAATAGCTTGTGAATTGGAAGCAATAGGGCACAACAAGGCCAGTAAAAACACTGGATTAAAAGCAAGTGGCAGCTTAGTAGATTGTGCCTCATCTAGCAGAATAATAATTTAATTGAATCTCAAGTTGACAAGTGAAAATAAGTCAAGGGGCAGAAACCACCTTTTGTACTTCCAATCATGGTGGGGCAGTTTTGACTGAGCAGGTCACCAGCACAGGGTCCTCTGAGAGCCCACTGTTCAGACTTAAGGGTTTTTCCATTGAGACAGCTGAGGTATACAGAGCCTTTCAACTCAAACTACAACAAATAACTGTACTCCCCGAAAAATTCCCTTGCATCTTCTCTTCTGAGTATGACATCAGGACCTGGGAGAGATGGGCACGTCCCACTACTGGGATGCCAAAGAAATTCTGATGAGGGAAAACTCTAATTCTTCTCTAAACGTGTTTCCTCTCTGCTTCTATCTATGAGAATCACTAAGTCCCTGTGTGCCATTACAGCAAGACATATACTCCAAACAAAACCATCCAGAGGTCTGAAAGCAGTAACATAATAGTCCTAATGTTCTGATTTTGGGGTTTTTTTACATTGGAAATGCCTGGGGTAGTTCCAGGAAAATTAAGTTTATATGTAGAATTAAAAAATTGCTATTCAAGTGTATTCCAAGTTTGGAAGACATTGCTTGTTTGGGTTTTAAGTGTGTTTTTTCACTGCCTTAGAAAGAAAACCATTTAGAACATAATAAGCTATTAGTCATAGCTGTAAAGGCCAATATATATACTTCCCAGTGACAGCAGTGGTTAGGATGCTTCACATACAGTAAGAATTCTGCACCTGGGACGGGGCATGTATGGATAAACTGGAGAGCAAGAGTCTGAAGAGCAACTCCATGAAAAGGGGCCTGTGGAAAGTTGAACATGAGTCAGCAGTGCCGGGCCAGCCAGGAGGGCCACCTATGTCCTGGGGGGCATCAGACCCAGCATGGCCAGCCGGGCAAGGGAGGGGATTGTCCTGCTCTGCTCTGCGCTGGGGCGGCCTCACCTCGAGTGCTGGGGGAGCTCTGGGTGCCCAGTGTAAGAAAGACATTCAGGTATTAGAAAGCACCCGAAGAAAGGTTATGAGGATAATGAAACACCTGGAGGGGAAGATGTATGAGGAGTGGCTGAGGTAATTTGGCTAGGGATAAGAGAAGGCGTGAGAGACCTACAACTTCCTCCTGAGGGGAGGCAGAGGGCCAGGCACTGGTTACTTCTCTGTGGCGGTCACTGGCAGGACAAAGAGACGGCATGGAACTGTGCCAGATGAGGTTTAGGCTGAACATCAGGAAAAGGCTCTTCACCCATGTTGGTTGGGAAATGGAAGGGGCTCCCCAGGGAAGTGGTCACAGCCCCAAGCCTGGCAGAGCTCAAGAAGCATTTGGGCATTGCCCTCAGGCACGTGGTGTGGCTCTTGGGATGTCCTGTGTAGGGACAGGAGTTGGGTTTTGTGATCCTTGTGGGCTCCTTCCAATTCAGCATATTTTATTATTTCACGTAAATACTCTGACTGATAAAAACACATAGGAAAATTGGTAGCAAAGATATGTGGGAAACACACTGGATTTTATATATGCATAGAGGTAGAAAAATAAAAATACAAAAAAGACTGTGGCTGGTGGTGGACCAACATGCTTTTTTCAACCCACATTTTGAAATCTCCTAAACCACACACAGGTGTTGTTTGGAGGTCCCAGTCTAGGCAAAGCAGCTTAAATCAAAATGGGACATTGCACTCTGGGACCTATAGTCTCTAGGATTTACAATATGAATGGAAACTGTGATCATCTATGCTTTACACAGACAAGGTGTAGCCTCTTAAAGGGAGTGAGGTAGCCCCAGTGAGACACCTCTGGAAAGTTCCAACCATAGGGAAGATGGACATCTTAGAAAAATTAAATTAATCCCATAATAGTATATAAATCTGTACAACACAGCCTTTTAAAATATTCCTAACTCTCATAAGATTTAATCAACGTGATACAAATTACAGAATCATTTAAGAATGTTGGTATGATGAAAAACCCCATGCTTTTGTCCCTATGGAACGTTAACAATATCAAGACAAGCTGGTTATCCAAAATATCAGTAAAATTACATCTCTTCTGCCAAGGTAGATGAAATTATGATAACTACATGTCAATTTTTTCGTGTTTAAAAGGAAATCTATGGTCAAGTATGCCTTGAAGTTCTTCAGGTTCATTAACAAGGTCAAAATCAATGTTATTTTACTGTTTGGAATCATTTTTGGCGGAACAATGAAAAGAAACCATAGTAGAAGTAGTCTTAATATAATCATTTTCTTTTCATTGTTCTTTATGGGAAAATAATTTGGCCCGAAATTTAGTGGTCCCATCAGGGAGGTGATATCTTTAAAAAGGTGGTCTGAAGGACAGGTTTTACTGTACTTTAATAGGCTTATAGATTAATATAAATCTTAATATTCATAATCTGTACTCTTCCTTTTCTCAATATCTCGTTCATCTATACATCTATTTGTAATGTGTGTTTCAAACACAAGTTAAACTTTATTGTATGGAGAGTACTAAGAGTGCTTTAGAGATAATAATTTCTGAAAAAGTCAGCGGATCAAATGTATAGCTAGGTTTCCTCTCAAAAACAATTATATTTAAAAAAAAAAGAAATACTGGTGCCTTCTAGCTGAATGTTCCTTGAATATTTAGAAATATCTTATTGCCTGGAATAAAATATATTGATTAAATAGTGGTTATTGTTGCAATGAAATGCACAGTTATCAGCCCAATTTGCATTCCTGAGTAAAGATAAAAACCTCGAATAATTCAGTGTCAAATCTACCAGTCCATTTTTAATGGAGTTATTTGTAAAATTAATCTAATAATTTTAATTTTCAGGCCAGAAATGCAGCATTGTAAGCTTCCTGTTACAGAACATCATGTAAAGTAGTGTGTAAGCCCACTTTTTGTAGCATGATTTTTCGGAGGAGAAGAGTGCTAGGAGGCATACCAGAAAGATATTTAAGCACTTGAAATATTTGTCCCCAAGGACACCTAGAATATTTATTCTAGGTGCAGTGCCTTTAAATGGGAGCAGTTGTCATTTGTTGTTGTTGTCATTAGTTTTTATGTAAGCTGTACATAGGAAAATTTACAAGTGTCTGCTAATGCCTCTTTGTATTAACAGAGAACAGCACTAAGCAAATGCTGCTTGTGTGAAGTGATGAGCATTACTTTATAATATCCAGCCATTATCTACTAACTGAAAAATTAGTTGAGCTTTGGTAAATTGCATGCACAGGCCAGTACTTATCTACTTTCTGCTGATTAGCGCATGAAATATTTGCATGATTTGTATTGCTTTTACAGAAATCAGGACAGAGCATGTCAAATATCCCCAATACATGAAAAAGCAACATCTGCTACATGGAAGATGCTGGACCAAATCCTGTTTTTGTTCAGTGCAGATTGTGGTAACAGGCAGGATTATTTTGCAGGTACAGCCCAGTTGAGAATGTGCCCAGAAAGTCCACTTATATTTTTACCTGTCATCTCTTAGCTGTGGAGAATCAAGTGATTAATGTATTATTCTACTAGCTATTACAGAGCTGTTGGTCTGTTTTGAATTTCTTTTAATATGAACTGAGCAGGAAACCACTGTTTACTCTCTAACATGAATACCAAAACGGATTTTGTTACTAATCGGCAAGAAACCCCAGATTTTTTTCCTGCCAGCTATTAGATGGCTGATCTTGGACTGGATATACATGTAAAGCGAAAAAAAAAAAAAAAAA
>VWZV01014194.1:33390-80890 GCA_013397155.1 Irena cyanogastra
AAAAAGCCCTGCAGAATTATGTCTGAATGCTGAGAAGCATTAGCAGAACTTCGCAGCCGAGCTGACCATCTGGAATAATGGACAGTATTGGCTGTCTTCCATTAGAGGGAATCATTCAAAGTCATAACGGGCAGTGGTCACTAGGGAAAGGAAAAGAGAGAAAGCTAGTCATTCTTTTATATTTGTATGGAGTATTAGTGAAGATTTATTAAAACACTTGTCTTATTCCTACATTTGACAGCCATGGTTATTAATATCTTTAGCTACCTTTGATAAAGATACTGCTTGCTATATTTCGAAATGGTTTACAATGGTACATCAAGTGCAACCTCTTTATTGTGGGATTTTGAAGTTGGAAAAAAAAAGGGTGCTAATATCACTGGGATTTCTGGGATTTGAATCTAGGATTTTCTGTGGTAGACAGTCAGAACAAGAGGTTTTGCTAAATTTTAATACCCAAAGAAAATCTGGTTTATCTTTCACAACACTGTATTTCTTATTGCATTGTTTTGTTTCTTATTGCTTGCCTTTTCTATTAGAAGAGTTTATAAATACATCCACACTTTGACTGAGGGCTGAAAAGAATTCAGTTTTTTGTTTTCTGCTATAGTAGCTTGCACAGTGAATTACAATGCACTTCAGCTGGCAACATCCCCGGATGAAATATGATCACCAAATCTTAATCTAATCCTATGCACTGGTTAAAATAACAGTATTTCATTTTGATATTTCAGCAGAAGAGTAAGTAGCACAAATTTTTATGACAGAATTATTTTAATAATTTATTTGTTGGTGCTTCTTTATAAGGCCATTTCCTTTGTTTTCTGTGATTAAAAAAATCAATAGTGATAAATAAAAAGGGAGCACTGAAAAAGTTTGTAGGCTTATGACTCATTTTTTGTTAAACATTCTCTCAAATCTTGAAATGCATCATGACTCCTAAAATGCATCTAATGGGCCAAAGGATTAAAATCTTACTACTGGTGGCAAATATTACTGAAACATGACTTGACAAGCACAGGACCCCTATATTTAGCATGAATAACACTTTACTCTAGTTTTAATCATGAACAATTCCTTTTGGGTGAATAATGGACATCACCTCACACACATCCAAACCATGTAAGTGCCAGGTCAAGTTCTCCCACTGTTCACATCTCACAGCCCCAGAGGAGTTAATGAAGTTGCAAGGCTATACAGAACTAAGTTCTTTATGTTCTCTAATCTCATATAATATATTTTAATTTTTGCCCATGAGTAATTACCCCTTAAGTATTACCCATTTAATATTTACCCATATACAGAATAGGAATCTCTAGTCAGTTATTTAGGTGACAATTAAAATGTATTTGGACTATGCTTTAAAAAATGCAGACTATTTTCAGGATTACCAATTTTAAAATGTTGGTAAGTGGAAGAAAACTATCCTATCTATCTTTCCATTTCCAAACTCAAGCCCAGCACTTACTAATAATAGTATCCAAGGCAAATTTCAGCTCCATGGTACAGGATGGTAGGCTTCCTAAGATCCATCTGACTATGTCTGTATGCATGCTTGTTGTTCCACCCCTCCAAGCTGCTGTAAAATCAGAGGTTTTCAGTGGGAAAGGAGCTAGCTTTCTGAGCTTCACAGAAAGCATTTGCTGTTTGCTGACACTTTCTGTACCCTTGTGTGTGTACTGTGGTGGGAACCTGGAGTTTTTGCTACGTTTTGCAGCAGCCTGTTCTCAGCTGTTGTAGCCTTCTCATCTCCCTGAGTTCTGGGTGCGCCGTTAGCCGCTTCAATGATACTCATTTTAAAAGGTTAACAAATGAGAAGCTAAACCAACCATACAAATAACAGCCAAAAGAACAGTTTCCAAAATGTGTTGCTGTAGTGCCATTTCCAATTTAATATTCAGACAGAGTAAAGCTAAAGGCCACCAAACCAGGTGGATGAAATAGTTCTGCATTTTATGACTCATTCTTAAATGAAATCTCTTAAATATTGCTAATGAAGCCAGTTATCATATACAGACCTGTAATGCGCCCTTTCTAAGCTGGTTCAGTTACATTTCCCTGTCTAGCAATTTACCCCAGGCCCCTATTAAATGAATTATCACGGCTCCTAAATCATCTCTGCGGGGGTTTACGCTAATCCCATCAAGACACTTACACTCCCTTTCTTCCCTCCTAGTGACATAATGAATTATTATTTCATGGGGAGCTGTTAAAGAGGCCCCTTTGGAAGAGTTTAATGTGCAGCACAAGGAAGGGGAGGGAGCTGCCTGCCAGGGAGGCTGTGGTAGGTACCTCAGCCCTGGGCTGCCTGGCCACTGGTGACAAGACAAAGGGCACTGGCGCCCCAGGCTCCCTACATCAGGCCAGCCCTGATGATGTCCCCAGCCCCAGGGATGACAGGCAGGCTTGTTCCCCCCTCGCCACTGTACCCTGCCCTCTGCTTACCCTTTTTGTCATGAAAAGCAAAGAGAGAGGGAATATAAATGTTTTCCTTAACCGGAGGAAGCACCCTGTTCACAAACCACTTGCTGAATCCATTAGGCTAATTTATTAAACACAATTTGCCTTGTGTGGCTGAACTGAGTAATGATAAAAGCCATAAATATGGAGAAAGCAGCAGCACAGAGCCAAAGACTCCATGGTCCCATGCCCTGTTATGATGCCCCTGACTTGCGGAGACCATGGACATGTTATCCTTTCCTTCAGAATTTTTGGCACAACTAGAGAGGGGCACAGGGTCCAGTATGGGAAAAAGGCACATGACTGAGCCATGCTCATTTACCACCTTCTGGATGTACCTAGCTGGGGTGAGAATTAATAAAAATCAAAGGGGAAGGAGAGCGTTAAGCAGTAGTAGAGTAGTAGAGTTTGAAAAGGGCTGCACTGAATTTGAAAATTTTCAGCCTTTTTACTCTCTTATCAGAGTTCTGCAAATATCTTTCCAGAAAATGGTTTGTTTCTTCCCTGTGAAGACCCAGGGAGTGGGTTGATACTGCAAGGTTGGTCGCATTGAAAAAACACCCAAGGCCAGACTATCATGCCATGGAATTCTTCACTGTTCCCACAACATCAGGAGCACAGCAGGTACAGGTGATATCAGAGCTTCTCTAGAGATTAGTGACAGGAGAACAACATTCATAGACAGCAAACCAGGTTTACAGCAGATCTAGAAGGGCTACAGGGATAGCAGGCCTTAAACAAGCCCTGGTGTGCAGATCAGATTTATTTTACCTTCCCTTTTCCTTAACTTTGTGTGTAAAATCCAGCAGCAAAGTGATCACCTGTAGCGTGAAGATCAGGAGTGGAACACTCCTATAATTATATGTCTCAGTTCCTATTTGCTTCTCTATTCTGGAGAAGAGTATTGGACCATAGTCTTGTGAAAGAAAATTTGTAGGGCTTGCCATTTTGCAAAAGCTTCTCAGCTCTCATAATTGATTTGATCAGATTTGGTAAACTTTTCAGATTAGGGATTTTTCAGTTTACACACCAAACTACATCAGCTAAGGCAAAATACACGAGAAAAATTCTGTAAAAGATCTGTCTAGTGTAATTTACTTTCCAAATCTGCTTCTGTAAAGTATAAATGCAAGTGTTGTGATCTGTCTTCTCTTCGACAATCAGCCATTTAGGAAGTTTAAGGTACGTTTGAACCATGCATTTATCCAATTTTGGTAGCTCTACCTGCCATACTCTACCTGATCCTCTATTAAATGTGTACCTGGGGTTTCCTCAACAGGTTGTGTTTCCAGGTTATGTTCATGTTCTGTGAAAAGATACTTTGTTTTAAACCTACTGACCGATCTGTCCGGCCTGTTTGCTATCCTGTTCTCATTTATTCATCAGTTCATCAGCTTGATTTTACTTGCCTCCACTTTCTCCTCGCTCACTTGTCTCTTTTCCAAGATGAAACTGCTGTGTTTGGAAGCCATTCTATATGCCTATGATCACTCCCTTTGTCCTCACCAGTACATGAGGTTCTTCAAAACAAGCACTTGAAGTGGAACTGCGGAAATTAGAAGAGCTGTGGAGAGAGAAGTGCATCATGGACCTTTGATTAGTTCCATATACTAAGCACAAATAGATGAGTCCAACATGTTGAAACAAATGGGGAAGGACTGTAGATTTATATTTGTGCAACACAGACATTCTGACTTTAATAAAATCAGTTAAGTGAGACTACAAGAAAACTGGGGAGGGACTCTTCATCAGCAGCTGTATTAATAGGGCAAGGAGTAATGGATTCAAACTGAAAAGGGGGAAATTTTGGCTAGATATGCGGAAGAAATTTGTTCCTGTGAGGGTTGTTGTGAGACAACAAGAGAAGTTGTGGATGCTCCATTCCTGGCAGTGGTCAAGGCCAGGTTGGATGGGGCTTTGAGCAACCTGGTCTGGTGGGGGGCGCCCCTTCCAGTGATGGGGGAGTTGGAACTAGATGATCTTTAAGGTCTCTTTGAACTAAAACTATTCTATCATTCTATGATTTTATGATAATCACCAAGAAGAAGGAAGGTGCTGCTCATTCTGTAGACTAATCTGTGCTCCTCACTGACTTCTCCATTCCCAACATACTGTAGAGCTGCCTAACCCTGAAAGAAATCCTACTCCTCCCTCTTAAAGCTAAGCTATGAAACATAATTTTGTGCAGTGGTTGGAGGAAATAATTAGGGCTCTCACTAGTTCCAGCTGTGGTAAGAGACAATGAGTAGGGGAGAACTGTGTTTTCTCTGTAATCTTTAGTTAAATAACCATAAATACTCCTTTGTGATTGTTAATGCTTTGTCAGGTTAAACCAGAGGTGCATGAAGAATTACATTTTTAATTTAGTATCCGTTTCTGTTTGCAAGGATTTCCATTTCCTCAGATGATTTGAATCCCCTTCCTATAGATTAATAATAATGTCAAAATAAAATTCTACTGTAACACAACGGATTTTGTAACATTTCAGACTGACAAAATCACCTCCCAGCCTTGGAAACTTTAGCTTCATTTTTATCAAATCTAAACGCTATGGGTTTTTACACAACCACATTTTTGTCTCAAGTTATATACTCAGGATGTCCAAAACTTTGGTGTGGTTTTTGGAGTTGTGACAAAACACTCAAAGTAGTTAAATTCAATCTGATTTCAAGTGAAAATTTCACGTCTTCCAAAGGCATTTTGCTGTATGCATGATTTAAAAAAAAACAAAACTAACCTGCTGCAGAGGTAGCTGTAGTCCGTGCCTGTTGCCAACAGAATTCTGATAGAAGACAGGCCCCACTTTCAAAACTACAGGGCTAGCAAAATTATCCTATTTGTAGATAGGCAATTAGAACACTAAATAAATTTAATTAAAAACAATTAAATTTTGGGGTTTGCTTAAGTTTTTTAAAATTAATAAATCGATTACCATTGACACCCAATTACCCTAACTGACTTTTATGAGAGGCATGTCTTTTACCTACTCATGTTTTTGAATGGACAGCATTGCATAATTGTGAATTGCCTCATCTTAGTGTTACCATAGTGTTACCATAGTGTCACCATCATGAACAGTTTAAAAAAAAGTTAAAGGACTGTTTTTGCCACTAGGAAGTATGAAAGATTAGTTACTAAACATTTAGAAGATTGCAAATGTGATTTAGAAGCATATCCAGGAACTGATGAAATTCCTTTTGTGATTTCAACAGCTCTAAATAGTGCTTCAAATGAATAGAGAAAAATTATGTATCTTACTTTTCATCATCTGCAGTCATTTGTTTGTCTTCAGTCTGAAATAATAGGTATGACTTCATTATCAGCGTTGTTGTTAGCAAATTCAGTTATTCCAGATAGACACATTGCCCAGTTGATGACGAAGAAGTCGATTTTGCTTAGAGCTAGAACGAATTTTGACTTTCATCATCTCAGGCCATGTGGTATCCAGACTAATTTTATTGTGGAGATAAAGATTATTCCTGTGGTCTCTAGACAGACAGGACTCCAGAAAGCTAACACACTTAATAATGGTTTTATTTCTAATGGATATTTTCAGATCTCCTTAAGTGTGGCATTACATAAGACATGATTCATCAGAAATACTTTGCATGTTTTCTCTTTGAATTGTCCCAGACTTCTGTCCTGTGCTGACCCAACAGTACAAAGTGTGTAACCACAATTTTAAGTAATAAATAGTGCCTGGAGAAGTTTTCATGTGAAACTTTGCCCTTATTTCTTATGAAGTGTAGAGTATCTCATGCAGAGGAGAAAATTCATAGTTCAAAGTTCTGCCTCAGGAGAAGCAGGCCTGGTAGCAAAACCTAGGACATTTCAATGTCCCAGTGATTTATTACTACAGCAAGTGGAAACATAGCAGACTACAATATCATTTATCATTTAATTACAGATCTCACTGAAACACCTAGTGTCTACCACACAAATAGTGTGGGACCCTCCCTGTGTATTGCCTCCAAAGAAATGTCTCATGATACTACTGAGTTTCAGATTTTAATTGACAGTTTTTCTAAGATTCCAATTACCTTTAAGTTTTGTATTAGACTTCCAGCACAATCAAACTTTCTGTGCTTCCTTTTCAAAATGATAGGTCATTTTCCTGTAGTGATGTGATCCTACAGAAAAAGATAGAGGTCAGAGCTCATCAGAATTTCTATTTTCCTTCATAGGACATCTTGGATAATGAAACAGGAGAAATGTTCGGTAGCCTTTTTGGGTTTGGGTTCTTTTTAGCAAGTTATTTTCTTTCAGTATACACTAGAAAGGCGTGCAGATACTCATTAGTCCCACTGGAGTTACAAGACACTACATGGGGGAAAAAAGCCTCTAAAATGTGTACAGTACTTATGTTTTATTATAGTAGACTCTCTAATTATCTGTGGATCTCAAAATGTCATGAAAAATATTGATTGATTAAGATGCACAAGGCCCCTGGGAGATAAATAGGATTTCTTTTGCTCTGCAATGGAAATGGAACTGTGTTGACTTATTCAAGGTCACACAAGGAATCCATGGAAGAGCTGAAAAATTGGGAATTGTGATTCGTGATAAATATCCTGCTCAATCCAAAACCTTCCCCTGGAAAATATTTTTTAAGACTAGTGAAAATTGAAGGAACCCACTACATATACTAAGGGTAGCACATTATGATTTTGTAGGGGCCATACGATGTAATAACTGGAAGATCTTTTCCACTGGCTTCAAATTGCAAAACATTGAATCTGGAGATCAAGTGAAAACAGATATATTTGTTTTTGCATAGAGGAATAATCTGGAATCTTTCTTGGACACTTCTTATTGGTATTGACTTTTATCATTGTTAATATTTTTCCATTTAAACTAACTAGTTATTTGAAACATGTAGATCCCATATTGTATTATTTTTCTGCTAAGGACAAGCTGTTATTTATTATTTCTGCATATTTCAACGTGTTATCCCATTAGATTTTGCCTTCTAGTCTCAAATCAGGATTACCACTCCTTAGAATAAAAATTAATTTAGCATTAATTTGTGAATTACATTCTTTAATACTGCTAGGAAATCTGAATTAGGGCTATATACTCCAGCTCTTACTTATTGGGACCAATTCAGTGGAATTTTTTTTCTGAATAAATGACACCAAATTGAGACTTCAATGTTTTTGTTTTCCTTAAAATAAAAACCATCATCACTGTCCACAGAATCCTTACAAGGAGTATGAGTTGAACCTCATTTGGCTTCGTATAGAGGAGATTTATTAGTGAATCTTGTCTGCTGAGGGCAGCTACAGTATCATACTAATTTTAAACAAACAGTTTCAAAACAAACTGAAGCCAAATTACTTGATGATTCTCGCCCACCTTAGTATTTAGCAGATTTTCATCATTATCTGCTTGTGCCTTAAGACTAAAGAGACCAGATCTTGAAGCTGTGCTGAAGCACCAGAACTTAACACCAAGGTGATTTTAGAAAAGTTGGTCAGTGGTCAGCATGATCTCTTCTGCCCTGCCCCATCAAACCCCCAGTGACATGTTCCCTCCACTTCCTGAAGGTAACTGGCAGTGACTGCGTTTTTGTCTGGTGAGTTGGATTGACTCAGCGACCCAGCTGACCACAAAAAGCATTGAATTTCAATGAGGTCAGAGAACTGGTTTCAATCTCTGTGCGGTCCCACCCTGGAGAGCACAGACACAAGGTACTGAGTAAGGCAGGGCTACCTCTTTCTGACCGCAGTGTGGCCTGAGGTGGGCTTAATTCAAATGTGGAGATTCACCTCGTCGCTCGATAATACACCCTGAATACTGGGAGCTTAAGAAATGATGATTAAGAAAGCACAAGCACTTTTTTCTTAACAGATTATTTGTGAAATACAACCTGCACTGACAGAAATTTTGATTTTGATGTTTATGGTCACATTCAACCACCTATGATACCCTGCTAGCATGGTCTTATCTTCCAGCCTGTATGCCTGGGAAGATTCCAGCACCTGCTCCTGCCCTGCCATTGTAAGGCACTGATCTTTCATCATTAACAAGAATTTTTGTTTACACACTGGGGATTTTTTTAAAGCAGACCTGACCTTAGTCAGATAACGTCTGTGTATGCAAAGAAGCTAAGTCAACAACATTATATGGAGATGTAACAGGAGAAGGAAAAGGACCATTTTCTGCTGGTATATGAGTCTCCAGTGGACACTCACAGTAAATATAATTTTTAAACATCCAGCCTGATGAAATGCTCATAATGCTGCTTATAAGCATTAAGTTTTACTCTTCTGCATAAGGCTCAGATACTACCAAGTCTCAGTTTTGAGGCAAGAAAAGCAGAGCAGACCTACAGAAAATGTCTCTTATGGGACACATGCAAACTGGAGTTCACTTTATGGTAAGGGTTGAATTTATACCATGGTTTCAAAAATCTGTTTAAAATTATTTTAACTCAGGAAGGCAAAAGAATCACAATGTCAGTAAAAAAAGTACATTTTTTTTTGTATGTTAACATCCCCTCTTTAGCTGGGATACAGATACAGCAAAGGTTGGAAAGATGGGCCTAACAGTATTTTGGAGCACCCAGTATGAGACTACAAGCTCACACTTAAATATGATGTACAATCAGGCCCTGGATCTAAAGACTGGGTAATGAGGCCCTGTATCATACATTTTCCTTTGACTCACTCATTTTGTACAAGTCAGAGCCTCTCTGCCTCGATTTCTCTCTGCAGCATATGAAGTGAACAGTTGCTCTTCCATGGCCTGCCTTTTGCAGCAATCTAAAACCGCCATGAGAAGGGTCTTGTACATGCGGAGTATTATTTATTCATAAAGGACTGTGGTTTTATAAATGCAGTAACAGCAACTGTGTTTTGAATATTAGAAAACTTTATTGTAACTGTCTATAGTATTGATAATGTTCTAAACTTCCAAGAAATTTTTGCAGTGGGAAAAAAGTGAAATTGAACACCAAACACTGGCATCCTTTATTATTCCTGTTTCAAACATAACCCTCTTTTCTTTGCCTTACACAAAACAGCCCTATTTCCAGTTCCATCACTGCTCTGTTAAGTAATTTGCGAAAAGCTAACAAAGTCTGGCTACATCCTCATAGCGACTGTTTAAACCCATTACTTTCTCTTTTAATCAAATCGCTGTTGTGTCAAAATATACAATTCTCGCCATGAATCTCACTGGCTTGTTACAGTTCACCGGTTGACCTTGAAAATGTTTGCTCTCCTAAGCGTCTTCTCTTCGGCCTCCAGCTAAATTGCTCAAGACCAGGCCTGATCATTTTTCTACACACAGAGACTTCTCATTAACATAAACAGAGCAGCAAGTTTAACTGCAACAAACAAAAATCAGCAGTAGAAGAAGATAATTCAAGAAAACTCTCTGATGCAGAATGTTGTCTGTGCTATTTAGGGTCCTGTGTATATTAAGTGATTTTTTTAGAAATTCATGTCCTGAATTTTGTATGAGAGTAACCCCCACAACCTCAAATAACAGCGTACCATGTCTGTAGCTGCTTTACTCCCTTGTATTTCTTTCTTCATTATCTTTACTGAAGAAAATATCTGAAGCCATTGGAGGGCCAAGAAGGGAGCATGTATATCCTGCAAAAGCCACTCACTCATTAGCATCAAATATTTGTACAGATCTTAAATGAGGAGTTAAGTGCCGGGGTCTATTTTCATTGTTTAATGTATTAAAGGAAATAAAATTGTATCTAAGATGTGGACACACAATTAGTTTTGAGTTATTTATCTGGAGTTTGTATGGTTTAGAAAAACTCCATCTTCTTGGCTGATCCTGTCCTAATGCATTTAACTTCAGCCATCAGCTATGATTAAACACCTGCTGTTGTGGGGAAACAAAGCACACTAATCCAATATGTATTTCTGACATCTTAAATATCACCCAGTCCCCTGACATCAGGCACAGCTTTTCAGCGGGATGGAATTCCAGAGCATATTTTTCTAATTTATGGATGGACAATAAATCAAAATTAAGCCTTGGGCAATGAAATATACATCAGTGCAGAATGAACTGACTGCAAACTAGGGCAGAGAACAGCAGCAGGGAGAGGGGTGCATTAATGGAGTCCTGAGCTGCAAACACTGATGTGAAAATTAAGAAAGTTCCTCTCATATTTTATTATAGAGAGGAAAAATAAAAATATAGGATAAGCCAAAACTAAGTTTTATAGTCTCCTGACTACCCTGCTCTTGGGAAAANAAAGGTATAGACATAATCTGTAGTGAAAACCTGAAGGTGATATATACCCTATATAACTCCTCCTAATCAGTACAACTCCTGAGGTAATAGCAGCTCTTTTTTTTTAGAAAGTGAAATCCTGGCCATTACTGAAAACAACTGGGAGTTTTCCTTTCATTTAAATCAACAATGGCTTTATTCCCTAAGCTTGTTAAATAGCATAGACTTCCTCTTGTCTAGAGAATAAGGTGTTGTACTTTTTCTTTAATGATAATAATTTAATATCTCTTGTGGAGGGGGAACATAGTATTAACTATCAACAACAGAAAAATCTGAAAGACTGTGAAAAATTTTGTGAAACTAAAATACTAGCCTTAGAGATCCACAAAATCTGCATCTTTAATAGGTTCAACAAAGTAGCATCTAAATTACCTTAAAAGTTGCATACAGATGAACCTTTATTCTGATGAGGAACTTAATTATTTAATGTCAACTCTTAAATGATTAAGTTTCTGTTATACCAAAATCTTCCAGAGCAGAACCAACTGCCACCTATGTCCTAGGAAGGTTTTGCAGGCCACCTACAGAGGGAGCTTTCTTCATCTGACATCTTTTGGACATGTTACACGTTAGAAGAATTCCTTTCTGTGGTCCCCAGCCAACTGCCCTACCCATTAAGGGGCCCTCAACAAACATGACACTGAGGGCACCTTTTGTATAATTTCTAAGGATGTGAGAGGTCCTAATATGTTCAAAGAAACTACTTTTGCTTAAAGCTAAACCAGGACCTTGGGTTTTTTAGATACGCTGTCAGGGGTTACACCTGGTCACATAAGTATTTAGCAAGAAGGATTTAAAACACATTTAAATCAGCTGGGCTGAAATGAGTGCTAAATTTGGTCAGGTCAGATATGTTTTTGAGGTGTGTATAATTTGTGAAGCACTATGAGAACCCTGACCTGAAGGGAGGCCAGCATGGAGCATGTTGTTGCTGCTCTCCACTGGAAGATATCGGAAGAGTTAAAACTCTCTTAATCTATTGCGTTACACTATGCCAAGAAACTGTCCAAAAGCAGAAATTAACCTGACCACACCTGCTTTGTCTACAGCTATGCAAAGCTACAACTGAAGTAGGAGGTGTAGAGATTTTTGACCAAGTTCAGACTGTCACATATTTTCAAAGTCCTTGTCTTTATCATGTCTTGAGCAATATATTTTTTTTTCTCCAAACATAAATGATTTGCACGTTTTTTACTTTAGGATGGAATATTTGTACATTATTCCTTCATTGGCATTTTATATCTATTTATGTGTCCTTCTGGATGCATTTTAGATTAGGTAATGTATAGTCTATGATTCTTTGAAGTATTTAGGAGCCACTTTAAAAATGTAAACCAAAGAAATAAACACTGGCTATTCCTTAAAAATAGTAAACCCAACCCATTGCTTTTCCAGCAGCATCCAGCTTATGTTAGAATATGACTGCTCAAACATTGTTGTACTCTTATGCTCTAGTTTTGTTTGTTGTATTGTGCATTGTCCACGTGATAACTCATCAGCCTTGGAGCTATCACACGTCTCCTATATTCAGTAAATAATTCCTTGGAGATTCCAAATTTTTGCACAATACATACTAGGAATTATGCCAATAAAACAAAGATAACTTTTTGTACAAACCTAAAGGCTTTGTCATCACTTTTATGGATGGAGTTGAGGAGACACAAAGGTTGAATCTTCGGAAGTAAGGAGGTAAGTCTTGTAGCTGCCAGCAAATATCTCCAGAATTTTCTTCTAAGGATCTCATGTTACCCAGAAGACAATATCCTTAATGAGAACCAAAGCTGCTTCACACTGCTGTTTGTTCTTTTACTCTTCGCCTTCTCTATATTGATTAGACCTAAAGGTAAAAAAAAAAAGGAAACGTGCAGCTGGATTTCAGCAGCACACCACAACATTATTGATTTAACAATGGAGGGTATAGAGTCTGCCTGCCTCTTCTTTAATATAAAACACGTACATTAGCTTCAGCAATGCTTGGCTGCTGATAGAACATCTATATCTAGCCCTTGGATTCAGCTCTTACCTTCCCTTACCTGTGGAATGTCCTGCTCCATCATGTCTGCCCAGCTTTTCACATCTCTCTTTTTACCATTGACAATTCCACCTACCACACACGTAAACTCAGAAGGAAGAAAAAACAGGAATCAGAGCTGATGTGTGAAACACTGGTTTCTTCAGGACAATCACACCTAGAACACTGTGAGACCCCCTTTTCTGACACACAGTACATTTTGCCATACGAAGCCGTGCTGCTACACAGCCATTGTGTTGCTTCTTCTGGAGCCCTTAGAGAGAAAACCTGTGCCTGTGGAGGTGAAACAGAACACGGCAGGTCATTCCCCAGGTTCTTTGAGTTGCTTTGCTGTGATTTAAAGGCTAATGCTTACAAAATTAGACGTTGAATAACCTTTTGGGGTTTTTGAATGGTATGTGGTTGAGCAGGAAAATGGATGGAAAATTGGATTAGGTTGTTCTTGCCTATTTCTCATTCTCCTGCTGACCTAGTCTTGGGATAAGTTAACTCCCTCTTCTAATTTAAGGTTCCCCTGCTGTCTTGTCCAGGTGAGATACTGCAAAACCCTCTTAAAGAGAACAACAAGTAACATGTAATATTCCAGTCCGTGTTAACTTAGTTTCTTCTAACCAAACTGCAATAACATTCTTAGGACATTTAAAATTAAGCAGAAAGATTAATGAGGTAAATGTGCATAAAGGGTTGAACAAGAGCTGTGACGCAGTATTTCTGTTTCTTTGTCTTTCAAGGAAGCTGATCATCTCAGGAAAAGAGGGCGAAAGTAGATCCAGCCAGCTATTAACTATAATAGCAGCTCTGTGGTTGTTGGGTTACATCCTGACTGTAGTATTCTGTTTTCGAGTTTATNCAGAAACGCTGCCTGAGCAAGCCAAACCTCGCACCCTGGCTGTTTCTCTCTGCCGCGCTGCCGAGTCCTTGATCCCAGCACGGTGGTGCCGCCGCTCCGCAGCCGACCGGGAAACGCCGCGTGGGCGCGTGGGCGGGCGAGAGAAACACCACACTGACCTTGGTGACGTTGGTGAAAATCTGCATAGATTGTAATCACAAATTTGTTATTAAAAAAATTTTTTTAGGTGGTAAGTCTATTGCAGTTATATTTTAGCAGCAGTTTTTAAAAACCCTAGTTTAGTATGTTATAAAGAAATATGGGCCAGTTCTGGACATTGCAAAAGTGCTTTACTACACACATGGTCAACTTGTGCCATCTCTTTTCATGGCCAGAGAAGAGTAGTCAAAGCAGCAGAAGGTATAACG
The DNA here is from genome assembly GCA_013397155.1 of Irena cyanogastra. Classification (NCBI taxonomy): domain Eukaryota; kingdom Metazoa; phylum Chordata; class Aves; order Passeriformes; family Irenidae; genus Irena; species Irena cyanogastra. Next base: position 47,402 of record VWZV01014194.1, read on the forward strand.
GAGTAGTTGGACACCAGGAAAGGAGTTTGACAAGGCTGTCACATCTGTTCAATATGTATAGTGAAATAATAATGTGTATTGCTGTTGATGGTTGCCATAGTGGTATTAACATTGGCAGAAGGAGATGTTGTAATCTCGAGTATGCTGATGACATCCTTACTGCTGAGTCTGTGGTTTCTAGTAGCAATGCAAGTGGCTGAAGCCAGTGTGGGCTCAGACACTGTGGATGACAGTTGACAGCAGCATTACTGAATGGAAATGAACATGTTGAGCAAGTGAAGAAGTTCTGTTACTCAAATCTGACAGAAAAATGGAGTTTGCCACATCCTTACGGCAAGAAGCAAAAAACCAAAAAAATTTTCAATGACCCATTAAATATGTGAAATAATCTGCTTCAAATTGCAGTGTGCAACAAAGAGAAGACTTTAACATCTGAATTTCATTGGCATGAAATTTCATTGGCACAAACTTCAGCTCTGTTAAGAGGAATGGTGCAAAATCTAGGGTTTTGAAGAGATTCACTGTCTTCCTATCCACTTGAGACGATCTTTAGAGGATCTTCTGCTGCTACTCTAAATAATGGTAAAGCCAAACTTTGTTAGCAAGTTTGCTATCTCTTATAAATATTGAATCAAAATAAGCAGAGACTCAGGTCCAAGGCTTTAACCAGAAAAGATGAAGACCAACATGCAGAAATGCAACTATTGTCAAGCCGAGTTAAGGCTGTAGCAATGATGACAATCTTAGCCTGAAGAGAGCATGACAACTGATTGAAGGGAAGTAGGGCCTGCTTCCCAAACCTCTGTGTCCTTCAGAATTACTTATTCTGAATGTTTGAATGTTCTGACAGGCAGATTGTGAAGGAAGAATCTGAGACACCAGGGTAAATAGCAACTTGTACATACATATAGAAAAAATCCAGTGTAATATGTTGACAACAGATTTATTAAGCAGTTTTTGTGGCTGAAAATTACTATTGAAGTGTTATATTTCAGTTCCTGTTTCTTCATATTTTTTGATAAAACACATTGAAGTGTGAGTTCATGCACATATTATTATAGAGTGCAGAAGGCATGCTAATGGTTCACCCTGCTTGTGTGATGTTTTGTACAAATGGACAATGCCAGTTCATAATCATAAGGAAAAAGAAAGACATGAGAGAATAATTGAGAGTGTATTTAACACATATCATTTTAAGAGGAATTTTAATGGTGTTTAAAGTCAGACTTCTTTTGAAGCAATCTAGTTAATTTACAGTTTATTGGGACATTTAAAAAACTTTATGTTTGTCTTATGTTCATGAATTAACTACTTGGACTTCATTATTATTATCACAAGAATTGTTCACTATTTTCCTTGTTCTTCTCACTTTATTAGAAAAGAGCATATGAATGGCCAAAATCATTGTGCATATGGTCACTTAGTACTACAATATAAACAACCATAGTGTAAGAACTAGAGCTGGGTTCAGTAGACCAATGTTATTTCTTTGATATTGCATGAAACTGCACATGCTGTCTCTGCTTAAGAAGATGCCTCACTGATTGCCATGAGATGACTAATTACACAGAGATGTTTCTCAACATATCAGCATTAGTATTTTTCAGGAAACAGCTGCACTGAAGACTCCACTGAAAATTTTTTTCGTGTAATCTGGCTAGTTCCCAGTTTAGCTTGAAATCCATGGTGGCTTTTGTTTTGTGTTATTCTTCCTCAAGTAATAAGAGAAAGCCTGGCTGCACAGGATTTCATACAGTCATACTGTTGGTGCTATAACAAACGTAAAGGCAGAAGCAGACATATCTCCAGATCAAATTGTTCTTCTTATTAGAATGACATTTTCATTGTGAATTGATATACAATGAATTTTATACTAATTTAGACAAAATTTATATAGAGTCTAAGGTAGAATTGTACTTATTTTGAAGGAAAATTAGCTATATTATGTACAAAGAGGGTGGACAGGCTTTTTAACTGCAAAGGGGCTTTTAATTTGCCTAGGTAGACATGATTCTCTATCACGTACATAACTGCCTTTACCTTTATGAATCTGGAGTTTGTGTCTAAGGATCCTAATATTGGTGTTATTGGCGTCAGCTCCTGATTTTCTGTGAATTGCAACCTGCCATATCAAGAGAAACTAAAACCTGTGCCTGTTTCTTTGCAAAACCAGACTGTAAACAATGGACATTCAGCAGATCCTCCATGTGCAGCTGAACTTACTTTGCTGCACAGCACAAACTTGCAAGAGAGGAGACATTTGACAGCAAGGAACACAGCAGCCATCCCAAGGTCAATCCTGAAGACCGTCTTGGTTTGAAAGACAGGCATCTACTAAGGAGGGCAGGAGCCCCCCTCGGAATGGAAAATGCAAACCCCTTCCCTCTGAATTATTATGATTTTGAAATTAAGGGGCTCTCAGGCAAAGATATGAGAATAGGACTAGCAGTTCTTTACTGGTGTGCATGATAAAGCAAACAAACAACAACAAGTCTGGCATTGACACCAAACAGAGCCCAAACCCAGGCCCAGCCTTTCGGCGGTGGCGCCTTCCCCGTTGGTGCAGTTCCGGGCACGGCCAGCAGGGGCGCTGCTGGCTCCCGGTGGGCGGGGCAGGTGCAGTGATTCCTCCACGACTCCAGGGGGCGCTGTGGCGCAGGCTCAGGGAGCCCGCAGCAATGGTGGCTTAGCCCAGACAGGAAAGCATGGAAGGGAGGCTCCCCTTCCCAAACCCCTGGGGCAGCCAATCCTGGTGCCCCAGCAGGAACCTTGGAAGCAGCGAGCTGGGACAGCAGGACATCTCAACAGGCAGAGGGTGCGGGGCTGCAGTGCAGCGAAAGCTCAGAGCAGTGCCGAAGAAGTGGCGGAGGCAGGGCAGCTGCAGCCTGGCTCCCATCAGGGCAGGGAGAGGCGAGCTCAGGATCCCGGGCACCCGAGCAGACGGGGATGGGTCTCTCTTTTAGTGAGCTGGGTGCTCATATGGTCCCAGTTCAGTGGCTGCTCTCACGAGCAGAGGCTCAGCCCACGGCTGGGCTCCAAGCAATGCCTCTGACCATCCCTGTCTGAAGCCAAGAGAGAGAGCGCCGACAGCTGCCACAGCGCCCCGTCTCTTGCCTGCACACTCCTCGTGGTATCTCTGCCCCGGGACAGAAACTCCCCGATGGGAGAAGTGCAACCAGACGCCCTCCTCCCTGAGCTTGGCCACTTCTTTCCTTTTTCTTAAGTACCCAGTCATTAGTGTTTCCTAGCAATTTATGGGAGAAAATTCCCTAAGTAAAAAGGAACAAAAGGAAAGAAACCTAACCCCCAACAAAGACAGTTGTCTCAGAAATTACATTTGTGTAAATAATGATAATGAAAAAATTACAAGAAACAATAAATACTTTGTGCTCAGGTAAATGTAACACACATTTCTAAGTTTACTGCTTGTTTTGTTTTAAACTTCTCTAATTCTTCCCTTCTTTTTTCATATTTTATGGAACTGTATTGGCAGAACAGCTGGGAAGGCAAACTGACATTAGAGGAGAGGACAAGCAGCCAAGGGCAGGAGGAGATGCCACTTCTTAATCTGCTCTCATTGCTAAAGCAGTGCTGTGGAAGGTAGAAACCACAACCTCTTCAGGGCATGAAATAAAACAGTTCCATGTGTAGACACAGCAACATGCAATCATCTGAAGTGGTATCAGAATGTAACAGTACCTGTGCAAAAGCCGTGCCAGCCATATGACTTCTAAACAGATCAAGCAGTTTACTCCTGGCTGAGACACAAAGCCCCTGATTATACTTTTGCAGTGTGATAAGCAGTGTAATTTTGTTTGGAGCTCAACCTCAATGCTAAGCATCTTTCTGCAAACTTCACTGGAAGTTCTTTTCTCCAAGAATTGTTACCTTCAACTAAAAAACCACGTTATGTGGAAGACAGTAATGGTGTATCCACTCCCTCATGTCTGTAGAAGAGATCAGGACTATACAATGTAGATCAGAATATGAAACCCATTTTTTTGATTGCACTGTAACCGGGTTATTCTGTTGGAAACCATACTGCATGCAGAATCATGAAGAAACAGAAAAATCTCTGCAACAGGGAGGAAACTCAGGGGTTTTCCTGTGTTACAGGAGCAAATATTTAGATAGGTGTACAGGTACCAGAGGGATGACCATAAATTTAGCTAGGTGTTTGACTTACGTTATTAAACATTTCATTTCAAAATACAACAATTCATTAAGGAATAAAAGTGTAATAAATCACATTCTTACAATTGTTCCTTTTTCTAGAGAACTTTGAGAACCGTCTTTCAAAATTCTCCTGCAATAGCCAAAGTAAACTTCATACTATGCATGATTTTACTATATATTTCTGGCTTCATTTCTGTGAATTAGATTGAAATAGATTTGTGGGGCTAAAGCTCTTTAAACACATGGGAAAACAGAAGAAATCTAGTACAATACTACATGAAGCATTACAAATACTTCAGTCATACAAGTAATAAATTAAATCAGAAATCTATCTCTTATTTAACAGTGAGAAGATTTGGGGGTTTTGTCTGAGTTCTGTTGAAATATTTGTCTGAATGCAGTGCAATCAGAAAAAAGTGTATTTTAAAACATCAAGGAAAGTAATTTTATGTGCAAGGAGTAATGAATTTATGAAATTAAATGGACTTGAACTAAGAAGCAAGTGATGGGTTGCTTTGGAGGTTTGGTCTTGCATGTGCCCTTTTTAGATTAGAAAAGAAAGAATACTGCAAAATTTGTACTAATTTGTTAGATTTGGTGATGTATTGAAGATTTATTATATTTTCAGTGAAGTAAGACAAAATGATCCTCTGCAATATGGGCTGGAATACAGGAAATGATAAGAAAATAATTGATTCTTCATAAGTAGACAAATGAGTGTGTTCATATTTTGTGTGTTCATTACTTACAACATTTACACGTTTATGAGTAAGTATGGCAGATCTGTTCACACACATTGATTAGCTACATGTTCACTCAGTAACTCTTTCTGTCATACTTACCTGTACTGCACTTTTGTCTGTCACACAAATAACCACATAAATGCTCGTACTCTCCATCCTGGGGAGTGAGTTTAAGGTCTCTGAGAGGCAGTATTGTGCTTATGGCGCCACAAGCAGGTATCTTTTTGCATGTGCACAGAAGAGAAATGGCATGGAGTGTGACATTCATTCTACTGCTTCACTGCTGTTCTCTCTGAGACTGCCAGGCTCCCTTGTGAAACTAATTGTTCTGATGAAAATGGGAGCTAGCTATGTGAAACTGAAGGGTTAATTGAATTCTTCTTCTGCTTTTGGACTGCAAAATGTACACAATGCCCAAATGACCTGACATGAACTGTTGCTTATTCTCATGTGTCTTTACTCACATGCATAAATTTTTTTCATGTGGGATTTTCTTGTGGTTTTAAGAAAATCTACTGAGTTACTGGTTTTTTACATGGCTCAGTTATAATTCTCTGACATTTTATGTTTCATCTCTTCGCAACCCCATCATTTCTTGTGTTGTAAGATGTGCTGGAAAGCTGATGAATGCCAGTGTTTGCACGGGCTGTTCCATGATGGAAGACAAGCCAAACATGAGGATGGCCCACACATAGGCAACATCTTTTGTCACCAGGCACCATCTCACTGTTCTCAAGCAGGGCTGAGCTGTTCAGCATTTTTGGACAAGGTGAGGCGGTATGACAACTCTGGGGTTCTGACAGGGACATCTGGAAACAGCACCAGGTAACATAAAGTTTCTGTGGATCCTATTGAACAGAGCTCACCTTGCTGCAGACAGAATGTTGCGGGTTTTTAATAAAAACAGAAAGTTTGTGCTGCAAAGAATTTTCTATGGGTATATTGTCTAGATGTCTGTACTCTGATTATCCATGGCTATGACTGAAAATAGTGAAATTTTGCTATGGATAGAGTCTGTGAATAACAACAGAAGTATTTGCATGCATACTCATGGCAACTGAATAAAGAGTTTTTCCCTCCCTGTATCTGCTCTTACTGCACTTTGAACCAAGCTGGTACCAAACCTTCCAGGGCTTTGAGCATTACAGGAGTGAGCCTTACTGGGACTGCTGCACTTTGCACATCATATCTAAAGACATTTATGTTGAAAGGATCTGTAGAATTATATTTTTGTAATAGACACTAGATTTAGTGCTGCTATCATTTCTCCTCAATAGAACAACTTTATTATTCTGCAATCAAAGTCATTGGTTTAAGTTCATCTAAAAAACCAGATGTTAGCGTATTCATTACCAAGATGATTTAACTATATCTTAAAGTACAATAGTAAATTAGATTAATATGTCAAGGATTTTAGTCTCCTACTTACCAATATTTGTAATCACAAAACTGTGCTTTCCTCAGCAATGGCTGTAGTTGGACCAAGGAAGTTTGTATTTAAACCATTCTCTTAAAATAGTGCTATTTTTATGCTGTTGTGGTGCCTTTTAGTAGAAGCCTTGAAAATAATCAGTATCCCTATGTTCTGCATAAATGGAGGGCTGCAAACAGCACCCCTACTTCAGCATATGAAATGTAGCAAGGGCAGACATTGAGTAATTACACTACATAACATAGTGGCTTTGTAAGATGCAGTGTTTTGGAATATTCTTGTAAAAAGGCAAGGAAGGTTCTTTCTCTTGCAGGGGAGTCCTGACTTGCTACAGCCTGTTCCATGGTTGTCCTCTTTATACTCCACCATACTTTCTTCTCCAAAGTGCTTTCTGTCTCTTACTGAGAACTGAACTGGTCCAATGGCTTGAAGGTCCATGCCCAGGAAGAACTTCTAATTCATTTTAGGGGAAGCTGTGTGTTTCAATCCCCTGGACTACTCTGATAATCTCAGCTGCACAAGTGGTGCTGATGATACAATTTTCTGCTGAATCAGAATGTAATGGAAATCCATGCGTGCTGTTAGGGGAAGTCCTGTCTGCAGAAGAGCATAAAGCCAAGGCTTGCTAGCTCGCATTCATCACTTCTGCAGGCAGAAAGGGAGAAAAGAGTTATTTGTAGAGAAGATTGGGTTAAAGTGTGTGGGTGTCAGCTGCAGGATCTTAAAAGCTGTAACATGTACATTTCCTTCCTACAGTCTATAGCTTCATCTGGGCATTGATATTACACAGGCATTGCACAACAGCCGAGAGCAAGGTGATCCCCAGGAAGTATTTTGTTTTCATTCTGGGACAAAAAGGGTTATTAAAAGTGTAAGATATTAATACTAAAATTACATTCATTTTATATCAACATCACTGTATTACTGGAAATCAATATCCACATACTTCAGCAACTTCTGTTTGTGACAATTTATTAAGCATAAATAAAGAAGAGTCCCAGGCTGCAAGAAGTACAATGTAGCAGAATATACTGCATATTTGCTCTTTTTTTCTCCCTACAATGTGCAAAGAACTGTGAGATTTAAAAAGATTGGCCCTGTTAAGAACTAACACATGCTGGAGGGGGTGTCTTTTCAAAGCACTTTCTCTGAGGGGAAAAAAAAAGCTGTTTAAATATTGCATTGATAACATTTAAAATGATCTTTCATCATTTCTATCCCAGAGAATGATAGCGATACTATAGCAAGTGACAGAAATAACCTTTTAATAAAAGTGAATTTTTATAGTAGGACTGGATAGCTCAGGATATTAGTAATGGAACATAGAACCTCTCCCTTTTAGCTCATCCGTTCATGTCTGTCCCTGCCTGGTAAAGACCCAAAATTATTATCATCAGATGGCTGCTTGGGGGCCCAGAGGAAACGAGTTGGTGGTCTTGGTCCAGTCACTGGCACTAATTGCCATCCTTGCTGACAGTCTTGTTAGACAGGCGTGGAAGCAGCCCTGCCTTAATGAACTATTACACAGGTTTTCTATTATACCCCTACATTCAGGCACCTGAATGCTTTGCAGATATTAGTCATATTGTCTTCACAACACCACTAGTCAGCAGGGACATATTTACCCCTGTCTGCAGATGGGGAAGCAGAGGTACAGAGCAGCTGTACTCAGTCATGCAGGAAGCTGGAGACAAAGGTGAGTGCCAGGTCCCGCTCTCCCGATTCAGCCCTCGCTGCAATGCCATCTCCGCAGCTCATCTCAGCTGTGGCCAGGGTTCCACCAAACAAGGGCTGGTGCATGATGGAGAACGGGCACTGCAGCTTATGGAACCCATATAATGTGGGCTCAATATTTCTGAGCATTTGCACTAGGGCATGGGGAAGGTGCTGCTGCAGAGAAATTTTGCAGGGGCAAAATTATTACAGGAGATGTATTTTCGATAACATGGGGAACAAACTTGCCCACTTCTAAGAACAATAGACCCACAGACTGTATTTCTGTGAATCAGACAGTTTGTGACTGATGAGGCTTTTTTCCCACTTTGGCATAATAAGCAATTTACTTCCTCACTGATACGGTTATTGTCACAGCTTTTGCACTAGTGTTTGATAGCATTGATTAGTTTGTGCTATGCTAATTTTTAGCACAAGGAGGGAATTGATTTACTTCAAGCTTAGTATATTTTAGCACTGAAGTGGAAATAATTCCATTGAAAATATGGAAAATGAGCAGTCACCTTAACAATTGAATAAATGACTTGACATTTGTGGGGCTAAAGTATTCGATAGATAAGAAGATTTTCATATTAAAAATAAATCATTGGCCTACCTATTATTTAGCTAGGCTTGGAATCATGAATAAAGGGTCTCCCACAGAAAGAGAGAGAAGATTATTGATTGAGCCTCCATATTAAAAAAATTAAATGGGTGGCATTTCCTAGTTCCTTATGGGAAAAAGTCAGTGCATTTAGGTTATGGTCAGAATAACTCAATAATTTTTAAAGCAGTTCTTCTATCACAAGGTCATAGATGGTGTGATTTCCTGTGTCTTCTGCAGATACCAGGTAGAAAATCTTTAATAAGGATTCCTTGTATGAATTATTCACACCTCAAAAGCGTGCTCCATATTCAACTAAGTTTAAAGGAAGCAAACCATATTCCACATCAAAGAACTTGCATGAAGTAGGAGGAAAATAACAGAAGAGCAGAATGTTTCTGGGGAAAGAAAAAAGGTTACAGCAGTAAAACTGCTAGCAAAGGCTGCTGTCATGTCTTGTGGAACTAAACATATTGTGAAATAAATTTTACATTACCATTCTTACAAAACTGAGCACACAAAATACTCTAAAAATATCTCAAGGATCTTGTCTTTCCAGTATGAATTTGTTTCACTTTTTATGATTGCATTACTACTAAACATATTTGTCTGTAGGGATCCACATCATAGAAGACAGTATGAAGGAATACGTAGTTCTGGCTCCAGTTAACCCTTCTGCTGCTTCACAGCATCACAGAAGGAAAAAAAAGTAGGGATGAGGACTCTAGTATCAGCTCCATCTATGGCACAAGGTCATACTCTGTGAAACAGAGATCATGTATCCCCTCATATGACCAAGGGCATCATAAGCATGATCCTCACCTTCTGGGTATGTAAAAAAAGTTCTTTGATTAGAAGCAACAATCAGCTTTGATGATTGAGCCCAAGATCACTGGGAGCTTCCTTATGAACAGATAGAGTGCTTTTGATATGTTTTTTACTCTGAAGAATTAGGTCCCCAGTTTTAAAAAATTGGGTATTGAAGATTACCTCATGTCTTGCTTTCAACCTCAGTGGCATAAATTCTTTTCTATAACTTGCAAGCCAGAATCCTTCCTCATCTCACAGGGATTTTGTGAAGATGAATTAATCTGTGTGTGTAAATCCCAAAGAAAATAATACAGGAGCATTGTATAAGAAACTCAGAAGAGGTTTAATCATAGTGTATTCAGAGCTTCATTTGAATGGTGTATGGTAAATAATAAAGTCACAGACTGAATTATGAGAGTAAAAGAAATAATTCACACTGAATGAGACCTGGTTCCTGTAGAAATAAGTATGTAATCCTGTAATTAGTATCTATCATAATGAATTCCTTTAAAAGAGACAGATCAAATTTACAGAGAAACCCTTTGTTGCAGACTTTTCAGTCATGATCATATGGCCCGAAAACGCTTTTGATGTAAGGGAAGTTCTGAAATACACCTTTCTTCCAAACAATTATAATAGCAAGAACGTGGAATGGCAGCTTAAATGTGCCCAGCAGTCTCCTGACCAGTTAGAATTAAGTTTCTTTTTGCTGCAGCTTTAAGTTTCTTTTTGCGTCTTCTTCCTGAAGTCTCATCGTGGGGTGTTGTGGTGGGGGTGAGATGTCCAGAAATACAGCTGTCACAGATACGAGTTCATTGAAGACAGCAAGATGGCTGAGATCTCTTCTGTGGGCTCAGGGTTCTGTGAAGATTTACCCTTCATAAGGCTTATTTACCTGAGACCAACTATCGGAAATAGATTCCTGTTGATGTAGCCATAGTCAAGTGCCAAATCAGGGGAGAGGTCTGTGCTTCTCAAATGTTTGAAAAGTCAGCCACATGGAAAATGTTGGGGCCCCATTCTAGTTGGATTCAATTTGTGGTCTTGGGGAAGGAGAAAATGGTATTTCTTGCACCATCCTCTGAATTACTTCTGCTCAGTTAACTACTTGAAATTCTTGCGCTCCTGTTGTAGTGTGTGTTGAAAGAGCAGCAGGAACCTCTGTCAGTTGATATGAACATGTCTCTGAACAGCAATTTATATAAAGACCTGGTAGGGTTGCTTTCAATTGGTCTTGTTTTAGCATAGCATTGAAAAGAAGTTTGTGGTGTCTCTTCAGTTTTGGAGATGGACACTTTTTTAAGAGGTTAATCCTTGAATGTCACTGCAGCTGCCTGATAGAGCCCTTTGAACAGAAGAAAATTCTCGTGTGGCCGGTCTACCTGGATTGTCTGAAGCTGACAGTTGTTTCCAGAGCAGGTGAAAAACATATTACAATTTTTTTGGAATAAGAAGCCAACTGTGAGGTTTGTCCAATATTGTCTGCTGGTGAGTTTTGTCGGTTTTCTCTGTTCCACCACCTCTTCCACTTTCCCCTCAAGGTCTGTTTGCTAGTATAAGAGGTAGAGAAAATTCTGCACAAGAAATGCAGGAATAACTCCATTTGACATATAAAATTTACTAATTTTCAGAAAGTGCTGAACATCTACTCTTTTAAATTTGGGCTCCTTCCAAATGTTAAGTAACTAGAATTACTAGACACTTTGAAAAATTGCACTTAAAATACTAATATCATTAGAGCTATGGCAGATGAGTACTCCAGCTGCAATTTTTTAAACATCGGAGATAAACTGATACAAATGTAGCAAAGTGTCTTCAAAATGTAGATAAATTGTTTTGCAATATGCTATGTATGTTTTCTCAGATATGTAAGAGTATGTTGTTGTTTATCCTGTCAAGTTTAGTACACCCATATTAAAGGATGTCCTGTTGCTTCTTTTGCATTATAAATTCCTAAAAATATAAGAAGATATGAACTGATGCAATCTCTCCCCAGAAATGTGAACAGTAACATCATATCACGTAGGAAAAAGTAGTAGAAAATAAGACATGGTAGCGCAAAGAGGGAGATACAGAGCATGTGGAACAACCAGATCGAAGAAACAGGATATTAAATTCGGAGTGGGTACCAGTTCATGCCACCAGCACGGGATAGACACTACTGGAATACTATACTCCGAGAGAGCTGTCAAAAGGATATGTAGTAAAGGCTAACATACAGCATAGGATTGCAAAAATCACACATATTTCTTAAATATTTGAAAGATGATTCCTGGCAAAAAGGAAACGCATTAAAGTATATGCAGTTCTTGGGGCATTAATTATTTTGGAATTGTTTTAGTTAGACTTGTGTTGAAGAAGAAGCAATATTAACCTAAAATAAGCGTCTTTTACATGACACAGAGACACAGAATGCCTCTGTTACATGGAGAGTAAAGGATACACATTAAATAACACATCTGTAATGGGAACAACCACAGAGTGCTGTAGAACAGCTGTAGAACTATAAAACAGCTGTAACAATACTCATAGAGATAATAGAAAGTTGATGCATTGACTTTTGACTTTTCTATATATGCTCCTTTCTTTTATTTTTTATTATCTCTTTACTTTTTCAGAAACTTTATGTCACTTTATAAAGTGATCCATCTTAAACAGAGCATGATCAGGTTTAGGTGAGGAGAAGGGCCTGTATGGAGCCACTGCTGATCCAGAGAAGTGAATACTTTGATAGCAGGTGATTATTCACCTCTTGCTCTCTGAGTAGTCCAATCATTAAAAAAAAAGTTTTCACATTTTAGTTTCACTGGTTACAGACCTAATGCCCCTCTCTTGGGTCACATAATGAGAATTAGAGGCATATTTCTTACTGCAGTGTTAAGAGACCATTTTCTGGCAGCTAATTAATGCTCCATCCTTACCTAGACTCAAAGGAATTCCAGTCGTCTTATTTCTTAAGGATTTTTTTTTTTAATAAGGGAAGCTTTTTTCAGCTAGAAGTTATATCTTTGGTATTTTAGATATTATTGTTTCTTCTAACAGTATTTCAGATTTCTTTATAATCTAAAGAAGTTTATTTTTGATGTAAAATGTTTTAATTACATTTCTGAATCTCTGTGGTTTGTCTAATTCTTTAAATCAAAACACACAGCAATATTCTTGTGTGGATTTTTCTTTTGAAAATCACTTTTATTTCAACAGTAGCAGATCAGCTAATACATGTAAAAAATGAACAAAGGAAAAAAATCTGCATAGCAGTGGAAATAGTTTAAATTATTTGTGTTTGAGAAGACAGATTGAATTATTTGTGCCTGGGTAGGTAAGACTCTGTGACACTTAATGTAAAACCCAAGTGACATCAGCAGAACCTGAGAGGAGAATGGTCTCCAAATTCACTTAAGTTGGTTTTATTTAAATCACATGTATTCGTTTGTATCTCAGAGTAAAAATTCCTAACTCTTTGGGGATGGGGAAAAAAAAAGCCATGCTAGGGCATGGTAATAGACTGCAAAGACACTACAGAGCATACTGCTTCCACATGCATTACGCTCTTTTGTTTGGGAGAACATGTTTACAAAGAAAAAAAATGGTGGGCTAGAGAAATCATTGATGTTAGGTTGAAAAACACACATGGAAAGTCTTTGAATGGCTTGCAGTGGAACTGTGGAGTAGTAGGAGTTCTCAAGTGCCAGCAAGGCAGATGAACTCTCTCCCATTTTGGAGCGAGTCCTGATCTCGGCAGGGTCTGCAAGTTTCTCGGATTTTTGTGACAAAGAATGTCTCAGTCCAGTGATAAGTGCCACCTTTCGTCTTGCAAGGTACTGCAGAGCATTTTACTGAGTTTGTATCAGCATGCTTAACTTCTTACTCGGAAAAGAAAAATACAATTTGGCATACCTTAACTGTTACTCTTTTCTCAACTAGGGAATTCAGTCTGTCAGTGCCTTTATATCAAGATGAGGAAGCCATCAGTTTCTTCAGATATGATTCCTCAGAGGACTCAAGAGGAGCAGGCGTTCTTTAAGAAATCTTACTTTTGGGCCACCGCTGTCACCTGAGTAGGAGGCTTGGACCGGATAATCCAGAGGTCGCTTCCAACATCATCCATTGGGTTTGTGACTGTGCAGTTAGGAAAATGGTAACAACTGTGGTAGCACAACCTCACTGAGGGGTGCAGATAAGGGAGTTAGGGAGCCTTGAGCGCTGATTTAGGTCTTGACAACAGCATGTTTTATGCCTTTGGGAAAGTAGTCTTGCACCTTTATTGGGCTTACCAGTATCATCATGGATACTTTCACTTGACCTGCTTGACCACTATGTTTAGTGGATTATTTAGCTAATATGTCTTCTGTGATTTGCATATGTAAATGCTATATAAATGCTAAATAGATATTAACTCTGAAACTTGCTGCTAGTGCTCACACCACTATAGTAAGCAGTGCTTTCTTTCTCAGTGTACAAAGGCTGATTTGCCCAAGGATAGAGTTTGCCACCACTGCAAAGCAGCAACTGATAGTCTTCAGTGCTGTTTTCAGTAGCCCTTGAGGATTTACATCCTTTGATGCAAAAAAATGCTGTCTAACACCAGCATTTTATCTAAAATTGACAGTGAAATTTTTTAGTATGATTCCTAGTTTCAAAATAGAAAGGCTTTTCTTCCTGTATTCTTATTTTCCAGTTCATCAATATAGCAGAATTTATAAAATTGCATGCCTTGTTTTGTGCTATGCTTTTTTTTTATAACAGTAATTATGGCATCCACCTTGTGGTATGTGTCAGCACACCATCAGCATGATGCCTGAACCACCTTCTCAGCTAATGGTTGTTTGAAGTGATGTACACAGCTCCAACTTACCTGTTTTTCTCTATCAGTCACTGCGAAAACAAGCAGTTTAGAAGCAGCAGATCTCTAAAATTTGTACCTTTTAGAGAGGAGAGACCTGGGTGAAAACAAATGGTTTATGTTTTCAGCCAGAAATAAATAAGGCATGGACTATGGCTCTCTCATCTACGAGTGAGTTTTATTAAAGAGTTAGAGCAAGCTCCAGTTTACAAGATATTCAGAACCATATGTATGCATTAATTAAAGGAATGTGGAGGAGGAGGAGGGGATCTGAGAAAATAACAAAGCAGCAGTGTATGCGTGCAATGATTTTTCATTCTGTTTCGCTTCAGCTCTGCCCCTGCAACAGAGGATCTAATCAATCTGCCGGCTATTAAGTTTGTTAATTGATAATGCATACTAATTAGGCTGTGCGCAGTTACTTAAGAGACTTTGCTAAGGTGATTGTAGGCACAAGTCCAAATGGAGTTTAAAGTATTCTGTGTGAGGTTAAAACCCATCAACCAGAATAGATGGATTTTATATTATAACAGAAGGCACAATATACCCATAAGTATTTAATGTATTGCACAGTTATCCATTGTTTCATATCCTAAGTCTACCGAACAATTAAAAATATAAAAATAACCTCTAAAAAAAGGTAACTTAATAAGGTGTATGAATATGTAGAGATAGTAGAGATGAAGGGAAGCTGAAACTGAACCAGCCTTAAAATAAATACTCATAATAATTTTCACACTTACGTCCAATAAAAATAGTGGGTAGTTCTGCTGCAAGGGAGGAGCAAGCATAACAAGAACTCATCCTAATCTAGCTCTATGAACTTTGACAATAAGCCGCATAAAACTGACGTGCCTTTCTGCCCCCATCCTATAGGGCAATAAACCAGTAGTTACAGAGAAGCAACAAAAGCATGTCAACTAGCTATTTGTAATACATAGAAAAAGTCAGAGATATTATCCATATCATTACTATATTGTTATGAACCTTAGAGTCTCCTTTTCATTTCTAGTGACTCTTTTTGAGGTGCTCCTGACCTTAAAGAGGTAATTTTTTTACATATTAATAGTCATGGTCTTTTTCCCCCCGCCCTTCTTTTTCTTCTTTTCTATGCATCATATAAAATGAAAGTTCTTTGCAATATAAATTTGGACTTGGCAGGCACTAGTGATGGAGGTAGTGGGCATTTAATTAGTGAATGAATTGTATTCTCATGGTGTGGCCATTGGACCTAAAATCCAAGCTATAGTGCTTTATTTAACTATATGAAAATGACTGGGTGATACTATTTAGTATGTAGGAAACTATTTTTTAATGACTGAGTACTTTGCACCAAAAAGAAAAAAAAAAACACCTCAGGAGAGAGCTGACTTCATGTCTTGCAACCTTGTTGAAGGAAATTTATTGCAATATGATACGTCATATTGTAAGAAGAACTATTGCAGTAGAGATATTTTTATTATCTGCATGTAGTCAGTGGATATACTTGGACTGACAGGATATATGTACCAAAAAAAAAGTTTCGGTAGCTGCAAATCTGTACAATCATAAGGGTAAATTGCATATGTTACAATTGGTTTTGTATGCAAGAGTTGTGTATTATGTGGAGGATTGTGGGGAAATTACTTTTTATTTGCTTCCTATCAGCCAGTGGCTTCAACTTTTATGTAGTACAGTTCTGGGGAGATATAAGGACACTCATCTGAATGGCTGAGCTGTGACCCAGAGCAGCCATGCACAAAGCTATGGAAAGATGGTGTTCACTAGGTTTACAACAAAATCCCCCAAAAACTGTTGATAGGCTTTGTGACATTAGCAATGCAGCCTTCACACTGAGAAATATAAACACAACTTGTAACAAACTTTCTTGGAGTTTTCTTCCTCTGAGAGTTCTGTGGGAGATGTGATATCTCTTATTCCTTTCAGTGCTTCACTTAACGGTCTGTAATGAATGAGTAAATAAGAGGAGATGAGCTTAAAAGGCAATCAAGGTAGCAGGGAATTGCTAGAATGAATGAGTGATCCTCACTAGACTAGTACATCTCAAGGAGGATACAAAGAGGATAATTTTGCAGGGAATTTGATATCAGGACTGTGTACATTCTTACATATTGACACTGGGGACAACAGGATATTTTTCTCCAGAACACCAACACTTTTATGAGGCACATCCACTGGGCATTATGTCTCTGTAGGGTCTCCTTCTCCTTGATGGAGAAATAAAGGCACATCCAGAAAGTAGTTCTGGTCAACCAAGACCAGAATTGCCCTCTGGAGGCTCCTGTTGCTCTATGGATCTCATCAGGTTCCTAGAAAGGATGAGGTTCCTAATGCACTGGAACCTGTCTGTACATGAAGGTTGGATAGATTGGACTGAAGATTTTTGGATATTTCCGTAAAGCAAGATGTTTCAGGGGAAATAGCTTCATCCATCTATCCATCCATCTGTCTGTCTATCTATCTATCTATGGTAAATGTAAAACAAATTACTGGTCACTCCTTGTATTTTGTTCTCTTACGTCAGCAACAAATATGTCTTCTGAAGAAGCTTGTCAACACCAGCTATAAGTCGATCACTGGTAATTATGAAAGAAGCTAGATGAATAACTTCATTGATTAATACTGAAGGGAAGCTTAGAGAGAGGGACAGCGTGGGTTCTTATATTTTGATGTGTGGTTGAAACAACAAAGAGAGTTCACTTAGCTGTTGAGCAGTCTCCTTTAACTGTCTGCTGAACAAAATGAAAGTACAAAGCAGGTTAAATCATGCTATGCTTGTACAAGAGACCTGCCTCTTCCAGGAATATTGCACCTGCATTATTGAAAAGGGTTCTGCTCTGACGTGTTTCTTTAGTGCACATCAGTGAGATTTTAGCCCATAATGTCAACTAAAGCGAAGTAAATAGTAGGAAAAATGTTCTGCAAATATTTGCTCAAAGTGGAAAGTGGATTTCAATTAGACCATGTTTGCAATGCTTTCACGTTTGCTTTCCAGGAACACTTGAGTGCTCAAGCTTTATTAGTATGAATAACTCATGAAAAAGTGAATGCTAGCTCAAATATTCACCAAAAGCAGATTTTGAAGAGAAAATTCACTGGAGAAGTGTGTGACTAATTTTGAATAAGAAGTACTGCTGAGAATTTTACAATGTTACTATCTCTGTGGACAGCCTACGAAGAGAAATAAATGTAGTATCTGCTGATAATTTTCAGCAAATATTCACCAGCTCTAATGTAAAAAACCTCACAATGATTTTGTCATTTCTGTAAGGCCAGTATCCATTGTTTCTGGTTTCTTAGAGATAGAGATTAAATTCTTAGCTTTTTGTCTAGGGCATGCTGCATAGAGGTTCAAGCACTGAGGGTTTGAGATTGCTTGGTAACCTCAGGACTGGATCACTAATTCTTCTACACATGTCCTCCTATACTTGTTACAGGTTACACTTTTAGAAAATTGTGCCTACTCTCCCATTTGTGTCATCTTAGAAATTTTTTCGTGATGATCTGGGTGAAATACACAGCATTTAACTATGTTTGTAAATACACCTATTTTTTACCTTATACCGTATATTCTATAGAATTGTATTTAAGACTAAAAAAGATGGCAGGAAATTTGCTGGACTGCACTTTCATAAATTGGAATGGGTTGGTGTTTTATTTCAGTGCCACTCCTAAGCGTTCAAGGGACTATTTAATATAAGCAAGAGTATCCTCCTCTGATTTCGATTAGAATACAAATCTTACAGCTCAGGACAGAGAATTTAGAAAGGAAAGGAGTGCCGCAAAACAAGTAATATTAATTGTAATTCTAGTCTACCAGGAACCAAACCACATCTGAAAAGAGTTTTCCAAATTTCCCCTTTCCTATTTTACTGCTTCCTATTACACTTTCACTCCCCTTCCGAGTCTTCCTCTCTTCTTTCATGAGGGGAAGAGGAACATTATCACCATCTCCTACTGCTACTTTTGTTGTAGATGACAAGATATCTTCTTGGATACCATGCTTCCTTTACTATACACAAAGCCAGAAGCAGAAGCAAAATGAAAACAAACAAACAAACAACAACAAAGAGATAAATATTTTGCCTTTCACTTTCATAATGCACAAAGGAAAATTATTAACATTCAGCTTCATTCTTGAGTGTGAACTAAATTATACAGACTTAAAAATGCAAAAATGAAGATGAATGAAACTCTCTCTTGCTTAGTGATCAAATAAAAAATAAACATTTGCCTAAAATGATTGCCATAGCTTAATATATTTTATATGAAATAAGATACTCTGTTGTATCATTTCTTACAATATGTAATGCTTTGTTTTTCTACTATACTATTTTGCTGATTTCTAAAATATTAAAATAGATCCTTTTTGCCTGTTCAACAGCAATTTCTTTATATAAACAAATGCTTCTAAATGCTTTAAGAAAAGTGGTATTAAATTGGTTAAAACACAAACCATTAGTAAGCCTCACAGAGAAAAATCTGCAAATGTGAAAACAAGAAGGGAAGAGTACAATGCACATAGTAATTATTGCAATTCATCAAATCATAGCATATGTACTAGCATTGAAATTATATCACCCAAAGAGCACAGACTTTTTACATAGCCTGAAAAATTCCTTACTTTATTATAGAGGGATGTACAAATAATTCATCTGATCTCCCTTACGAAAAATATATGCATGATCTCTCTAGGGGCTCTGTTGTATTTGCTGTTGAATATAGTTTACGCTATTTCTGCATAGATTCTTCCAGGGAGAAAATCAGAAAGGAACTGCTCAGATCCCATGGTTCAGTGTTTTACAAGGCATTGGAAGTACTGATACTCATATGTTATTGCAAGATTTTACTTAAAGATTGCTCAAGGAAGCATGAAATAATGAATAAACTCCAGTCCTGAATCTTTCTGCATACAATTGTTGTCCTGTGAAGACTCACTGATTGCTCTGAGTGAAATCTGGAATGGAGCATTCCTTTGGCACAGAGTGAGATCTCCTTTATCCAAAGCTTCTTAACTTTTGAAAGTGGTGTCCACCTAAAATTGAAATAAAATTGACCTTTAACTTACATTTTCATGTTTGTCATCTAGTTTCTTTAAATGATGTTTGTAAAATGCCTTCTTCCAGTAAATATACAGATTTTCATCCTTTCAATTTAAACCAGAATGTATCACTGATACAAGCTTTATGAAGAAGGAACAGAAGAACCAAAGGGACATGTAGTAATTCTGGTTTTACTAATTTTTTTTAGTTGGACAAGGCACACAATGAATTTTATACATCAAAGTTTAAGTCTCACAATTCCCTCACCCAGATCAGATGAACCAGAGAACTTCCATTCCTTTTTTCCCCACTTAAAACTGAAGTGAAGTAAACTGAAATTGAAGACTTTACTTTCTATTTTGTTGTTCATTAGTAGCTTCAGTTTACCTTTTGCTTTTATGATTTTGTGTGGAAAGTCATTGGCTTCGTTAGGGTTGCTCTTGATTTATACCAGTTTAAGTAAAACTCATATTGGCTCTTTTCTCTCACTGAAGATGTTGCCCATGAGATGTGTCAGAATAATGACTCAGGAAAATGAAGTCATAGACTCGACAGGGCTCCCAGAGAATGAGCGGCCTTGCACACTTCACTGGTCCCCACATCAGTGTGCGCCGATCCTGCCGTGACGAGGATCACCTGGGGAGGTGCCTGACATTCTCCGTGCCTGCTCAATCTGTTCCGTGTGGCAATAGAGGTGATAACTGTGTTGTGGACATTTGTCCTCAAAGAGTACATTTCTCATACCAATAGGCTATTGACTTTCAGTAATTGCAAACTTAGGGAAGATTTTCATTGGTGTGCTGGAGATAAAAGATCTCTTGTCCCACTATCACAGTCTTCCACAATGATTAAACTGCAACTGGGAAAGAGACAAATTTGGTCCCCTTTTCTCACCCATCTGAACAGGGTGTTGGTACCTGCCTACATAATCAAAAAATCAGCATACAGAGATTTATTTCACAGCAGGACTTGTACCACAAAACTGTAAGGCAGTTTGTTAATGATCATTTGTCAATGTTTTTTGTCATAACTGGATGTTAGTAAGGAATATTAAGGATGAGTGGAAAAAAAGAATATCTGATTAATAGTCTTACCTTTAAAGACAATTATAAAAAAAATTAGTACTACTTTATAGAGTCAATAGTTTTGAAAGATGAATTCGACCAGTTATATTACTTGTTTAAAATATTATGAATACACCTGGAATTATCCTCTGCACAGTGGATGTCATATTACTTTTTTTTGGTGATTACGTCAATTTAGTATTTCACGTATTATTAATAATTCCTCATTACATAAAATTATTACTAAACTGGCAATTAAGTGAATGTGAAGGATCCATATGCTGAAGTGTTTGTAACATTTCAATTATGAACCTCACATCAGATGTCTTCTGGTATACATCAATAACGTTAACAAACAACGTTTTTGCCAAAACCACTGAAATTCATTCCATTATCTTATTATATTATGTATTATATTTTCACAGAGCATTGATACATCTTCCTAAATATTTAGATATTAGCTTCAGGAGGAATCAGGTAGTCTACTTTCTGTCTCTAAAGCACAAACAGGTTTCCTCATATCTCAATAGTTATCAAATCTAGACATTAGTGTTCCAGCTATTGGCAACTTCTTATTTCAACTTCTTCATCAAATTGGTTTTATGCTTAATATTTTTCTTCGAATTTATATTACTTCCTTATTTTTTAAAATAAAATCTCTCCTAAATTAAGAATGCTTCCCTTCTCACTGTTGCTTTTCAAAGACATTCTCCAAACTCAAACCAAATATTTTTCAGAGAGTACCCAGGACAATCTGTACACTGGAAATCATAACGTTGTCTTTATTTCTTTCTTTCAATCTGTGAACCACATAGATTTATTGTCATCTTTCCTGTAAAAGCCTATGTCAAACCGTTTTGAAAGACAAACAAGATGAAGAAAGGTAATAAGTGAATAAAAGAGACAAGTAGTATACATACAAGACCTCCTACTCATTCAGCTGTTCATTTCCCCTAGCAAGGACATATAGGCTACTGCTCCAAAGCAAAGCCTACTGAGTAAGTAAGACAAGTGAACTTCAGAAATGTCCCTTCTTTCATGTTTGGCTTTCTGGTTTAATCCATCTGGGTCTTAGGCCATTTGTTCCCTTGCGCTTTGAACCGATGGGCTGTGGGACTGCCAGTGTAGCGCAGATCTTGCCTTCCTGCAAAAAGATGAAGGAAGTTTTGCAAAAACCTGCAAAAAAGCCTGCAAAAGTTTGACCAGTGGTCATTACTGACCGGTGTTTGCTAGACACAGGCTGACTGTTACTCTCACTTTAAAAATTATATATTTGCATGCGTCAGTCTGATATTACTGCAGAAGGCACAAATATGAAATAAACAAAGCACAGAGAATTTTTCTCCCATTGATCAGTGGCAATGGTTTCCATACAGATTTGGGTCTCTGTCTTTATGTCCAAAAGTCCAGACTGATAAAGTGCCATTATAACTCTTGTATGATGCAAATTAGTAGTAACTGGAGAAATACTAATGTCCACAATTATCTCAACAAAGAAAGATAGTGAAGTTAGAGGTTGCTTCTTCTTGAAACTTGGATGAAGCCTATAATGAAGGCTCAACACAGAAAGAGGTAGTTTATCTGTCATTATTATCTCTCAACACAGGGATGATCACATCACATCACTGCCTTGGAGCCAAGCCATATGGTTACAATGTGGTACAATCCTGCAGAGTGTCTTGGCACAAGGGCAGATTATTCTTTCTTTTTTCAACTTGCAGACAGGTATATTCTTTAAAAAAATTAAATATTGCTGAAATAATAGCCTAGAAATTTAAGTACTATAAACTCCACTTTTCCTGGGGAAAGTGACAGAAAAATTTTCTTCGATATTATGAAATTTTTGAGTTGGGAGTAAGAAGATTTACTCCTCCACAGGGCCAAAAGCTACAGTCACCATTTAGAATACAGTGGCTTTGTCAATAATGTTTCATAAAAATACTAAAACACCAAGTACCTCTTGTATTGGTGAAGATAATTCATTTTTAAGAAAACACTTTGGCCCGGATTTTTAGAAGTAGATACAGATTGTAAGCATTCCAAAATTCAGATTCATAGCATCTGATTCTCAAATCTGAAAGGTTTGTGCTGAGAACATGAGTGGCAGCATTTCTTTTCAACATCATCTCTTTTTAAACTCTCTTTCTTTGAGAACTCCAAAATTAATTTATCCAAAATGATTCATAACTTCTACTTCTCCCTCCGTATTTTCTGAGAATATTCATTAGATACAAAATTCATGTAAGTATTTCTCTGCACTGCTCTATAGGCATAGGTGACAAAACGTTAGAAGTCATAACCTATTCAGGTCTCCCATTTTGTAACGCTAAAGCGGCCTTTTGGAGCCAGATTTGAATTTTGCATTGATTGAATGGTGGACTTTTGCAGAACAGCTATTAGCTAGAAATAGCACTGGCTCTTAGAAAAATCTTTCAACATATTTTTGTCAGTCATCCGAATTTTCACAGATTTGAAAGTGGCAATAATCAATGTTGAGAAGTTTAGAAAAATGAAAAAGGGGGAAATTGAGGTATTTTTTCTAGTGGAGTTTTGATATGTGCGTGTCATAAATTTGGTTTACTCTCCTCAAAAGATCATCTCATTCTCCCTCTCTCTTTGTCT
Organism: Irena cyanogastra; assembly: GCA_013397155.1. Classification (NCBI taxonomy): domain Eukaryota; kingdom Metazoa; phylum Chordata; class Aves; order Passeriformes; family Irenidae; genus Irena; species Irena cyanogastra. Next base: position 70,451 of record VWZV01014194.1, read on the forward strand.
TCTGCTCATGCACTTCTCACGTGCGCACTCATTGATAGATATTCTGCCCTTCAGCTTTATTGCCTTAAGTGATCACCTATTGCTTGTCTGTGGAAATCCCTCTTCTCCATCCTTTTCCTGGTGACAGAACCTCTCTTTACGGTGCAACAAAGTTCTCCGTATTTGAGTCGTATTCATCACTAAACTAACTCAGGAAAAGGCAATTTGAGTTGGAGAATCTGCCTTCTGTGAAGCTTCCAGCACCAGGAAGTCCTTTGGTGATCATTTAAGTGAGCAATCATGCAAGTTAGAGGTGTTCTGAAGTGACTTTCGCTTCAGACTTAACTGAACCTTCCAAGACTGCAAAAAGTTCTACTTGCAACACAGCTCAAACCACAAAACCACAATACACAGTGAAGGATGCGCTTTGTCACACAAAACGAGAACAAAATTAATGCAGCGGGTAATTTTTTTTCCAGAACAAGAGCAACCTTTGCCTTTATTAATTGTTTCACCACCACCAGATGCAGAAATGAACAAAAAAAGTCCATGGATTTTCTGACTGTCAGTAACTGATATTTAGCTAATTGTTTCAGACAAAATGCTGATGTAACTCATCCAAATCTACCTTTTTAAGATAAGCAAGTACCCATAGTTCATTCGGGACTGCCATTTTCTTGAGAAGCTAGGTAAATTCCAGAACCCTTGAATCTGTGAGATTGATGACAGCATTGCTGTCTTTATCTTTTGTCTTTTTAGAACCTTAACTGTTCAAGCATTCTGGGTTTTTTTAAATTACAGTGAAATCAGCATTTTTCCCATGAAAAATAAAATAAGCCTTTGTTTTCACAAAGTCTTGCTAGTATTGATGTATATCATTATTTTCCATCTCCCACAAAGGTAGTAAACTATCCTCAAAACATTCATGGCAAATATGCCTTGCTAAAAATACAATCTAATCATCCCCTGTTGGTTACATTTAGTCAATCCCACCATGTTAGCATCTGCTCTTTCAGCTTTTTAGAATACAATTTTCATTTTGTTTTCAGGTATTTTTCATTTGAATCTATTCACCATTCTTACTATTAATCCTTTGTAGTAATGGAATATCTGCACTTCTTGTAACAATATAGAACCTGAAATAAAAAAACAACCCAAGACTCTATTGCGCACGAAGCTGTATAAAAGCAGAAGCATAGAGTCTTTGGGAAACATGCAGTCTAGATAACAAATCAGTTCTACCATGGACAACAAAACAGAGCTATATAATGTTGATCAGTATGGTGGGACATCAACTCCTCCATTAGCAGCTTCAACACTGTCAAGCTTCTTTGTTGGTATCCCAGCACAAGAGAAATGGCACAGTATCCATCATCACGTGAACAAGGGAAAGCACAGGACCGAGCTCTGACAAAGTCCTACTGGTATTGATACCTATCAGTACCTTCCAGCTCCCACAGAAGGTAGCAAACTATCCTCAAAAAAAATTGCATCAAATACAACTTTGCTATGAAAAAATACAGCTTATATTTTCACCTTGGCCTTGCTGTGTTTGAGGCAAGGGACTTCATGAGGATTAACGCCAGGCTCAACATGAAACGTTGTGTGAAGACACAGCTTTGCTCTGTCTCCTGAAGGCTGCATTCCCCTGGACCTACAGTAGTAGAGCTTTGAGGTGTTGTGTGCATCTGGTTTACATCAGAGCTTGCTTGGAGGTCTCTTAGGCATTGTCTATTGCAGGCTTCAGATATGTATGTACTTTATTTTGATTTTCTGGCCGTGCTCGGACATGGCAGTGGAATGTAAGTGGAAAGAGATCCTTTTGGTGAGCTCTCCTGCACGCCCTTACACTACCTCAAACATTTAGCAAACACTTGCGGGTCATTTAAATTATCTGGACAAGTCTAATTTTCTGAGAGTTAACTTTTTTAAAAATATCTCCTTATTCCATTTATAATCTTATTCACCAAAAACATGACTGGACATTGGGAAGACTTCTGTGAGATTAATGGCATAGCCTACTGATCCTGAGGTTTGACTAATATTTTCTTTGAAAATCAACCACAGTTTTATATTCAAATAGAGACAAAAACTGGATACTCCCAAGGTGCTCTATAAAGCACTGACATAAATCCTTGGATTTATGTAGACCTGTCATGCGACAGGATCCTTTGGATCTTCTACACTATTCCAGCACACTGAGATGAGAATTTAATCAATGAGAATCAATTCATAGCCCAGCTTCCCTGCAATTTGTTTTTCAGTGTATCTGATGCAATGACAGTTTGTCTTTATAAAACTCTGATCCTAATTCCCAGGAGCTGTTGGGTGTGGGGAGACGACAGAGTTTCTTCTCCCCTATTGCTACAGGATGTCTTGGCTGTTGCAATTCCCAGCTTTGCAGGCGCCAGAGGTAACTGTTCTCCCCTCTTTCTCTGTGGGAGATGTTTCTCCCACTCTTCCCGAAGGGTGGGAGCACAGCACTAGGAAGAACCATCAGCAAAAATCTGCAGCAGAGTTAGCAGAGAAAAATAAACCCTCCCATGAGAAATTTTACCTAAAGTTGAAAAGACTTCATAAAGAAGAGAAGGAAGTCTTTCTACCTCCCTAACATAATTTTTATTTAAAACAATTGGCAAACCAAGGTACAGCAACCCACGCACCAACTTCTAATTCAAAATCACTGTAATCAGCATGAGTTGTACTTTACACACTTTTTTCACATATATTTTGCCAATGAAAGAGTAATGCCAGCATAAACAGAGTTAACTGTAGGTGCTAAGAATAAATGCACTTCTTTCCTTTGTGAATGACGAGTTTGGCAATATGTTGTAATGATGTTTTTCTTTTTATGGAATCGATGTGTCTGGGGAAGTAGACTATAGAGTAACAAATTGGGGACTTACCAGAGGCAAAATCAAGTATGCTTGATGGACTCCTGACAGAAATAAACAGTGTAAATCAACTTTATTAACCACTCAGACATGGAGGCCAGCTGCAGTCAGTCCCCAGTGTAATAGAAGAAAACTGAAGACAAATACTGTTCAGAAAATACAGAGGTATTGCTGCCAGCTCTCACAAGGCACATCATTCTCATCCACTTGGTCCTCTGCTCTGCAGCCTGACTAGAGCTCCAACAGCTCCTATCTATCCTGCAAGGTGGTCTGGAACTGCAGAGGGGAAATCAAAAAGGCTAAGGGCTGAACTCCTGGTATCTCCTGCAAGTTTCCTTTGCTGATGCACAATTTTCCCATCACTCCCTGGGATGTGCCTGCACCTAGAGCCTTATACAAAGGGAAATAATTAGATCTAGTCATGAGCCCACATCTGGTCTCCTATAACTTCATCCCTAGGCAATATGTATCTGGATACTCACCTTCCCAACACCTTTACTCATGGGGTAAGTTTACAGGTAAATGGAGATATGGGAGACTGCTATTGACATCTCAAAAGAGCATAGTTTAACTTAAGTCTAAGTTCATCAAACTTAATTAAATTCAATTACATTAAATTAAACTTCTAATTCCACTCTTCATGTTGAAACAATTCAGATCTACTTTAAGGTATTTTTACTAGTACTAGAATTTTCGTTTGTTGTTCTCGTCCTCTGACCACTGCCTGGAAAATGTGTGTGTCTCAGAGGAAGGCTTTCACTACATCCTCGTCCCAGCGCATAAAAGCTGCTGTTATCTCCTGGACATGACATAATGACAAATTATATAATTAATAATTTATCATATTGATGAAACATTTAAATAACATGAAGACATTTGTCCTCAACTAAAAAATCTGGTATTGTTTATATCATATGATTACGGTAGATGAAACCTTGATATAAGATGATTTCCTTACAGAGGCCTCTATCATTTCCACTGACATGTTCATCCACTTCGAAGTGAGGGCAAGTCTTTTGTTAGATTAGACTTTCCCCTTTACAGATTTATTTCTCGTTGACTCTATAATTATACAATTAAAGCTAATATAGGTAATTTAAACATTTAATTTATTTAATGGCATTGAAGAGAGTGCTTAAGGTCAGAGGAGATCTGAGGTCCTAGAGATGCACAGAAGTCATGATTCATGAGTGATTTCCTGCCTATGGTGATAGTTAGCTGGGTGACATTGGAGGATAATGACTGAAGGTCTGAGAAAGAAGCTGCCAGGAAAGTACCTGCTGCCAGAAGTACATGACAAACCTCAGAGAAGAAATCTTGCTCATGTAAAAATAATACATATTAAAGTTTATTTTAAAATATGATGAGGCAGAATCCCTTTTGCCTTATTATAAAGAAGGCTTTCTCTCAAACATTTCTGGTTTGGTCTATATGTAGAAAATACCAATATAAACCATGTCTGTAAACCTGGCATGTCTCCTTGAACAGTGGCTTAGGAAGCTGACTAAAACTACCAAGAAAAATATTAATGTAATATTAATACCTATGAAGGGCTGAGCATTTGCTAATGGAGTGGAAATACATCAGGAGCATGAAAGATGGAAACAAATGTAAACAAACAAATAAACACACAAAATGCAAAAGTTGAGCCAAGTAAATTCATTTTCCTTCTACTGAAATGCATGCCATGGAAGCAAACATGTAGAGAGAAGCGCCCACTCAAAGAGCATCAGATTTTGCATCTCTGTCTGTTATACCTGTTTGTATTCCTACAAAACTTCTCTGCACTCCATGTCTCGGAGGCGATGGCAATCCATGGTGGGTCAAAGATGACCAAGGCAACTGCCTTCAACATCTTCCTGTAAAATGCCACTGGAGGAGTAGGCAGTGAGTTCTGCTGTGTTTGCATGGCCTTCCTACAAGACCAGTGAGTAAAAAGCCCTCCCAGTAAGTCTGGGCATTTAGATCTACGTGTGTGTTCAAAGTCTGCCCAGCACTGCATGCTTGTGCTTGCCTTGCTGCCCTGTGTCCCCATGATAAGTCTACTTGGGACTGGCTCTGCCACTGCTTTCAAAATGGGTTTGCCCTGATTTGTTCTCTATTGTGCCCTTCTGTGAAGAATAAGAGCCTGTACAGGATCCGTGTTTTATATCACACCCAAAAGCCAATTACACCAATGCTCTGTTGGTGAAGGGAAGGAAATTTGATCTCAAGAGCCTTCAGTTGGGAGATCCTATATGTACACAGGGACTCACACACTACAGCTTAGTGTTACCAAAACCTCCCGAAATTCCTGCTGAGGTCATGTCAGGGTGATCTGGACATTACGAAATGTTAAAGTCAGAAAGAGGTATTCCATGGGGAAAGAAGCTTGGACATTGGCAAGAAAGAAGACATCTCCAAAGTCCTACAGGTCCATAAAGTCTGCCATAATCTGTGCTGAGTTACAAACCACAATAAGACTTGTAAAATCCCTAGGCTACCACAGTGTCACAGGACAACTTACATAAAAAACCACATCAAAATGTGTTAGAAGTGTGTTTTCTCTGTGAATATGCAGAACACTTAAAGACAATATGGCCTTACTGCATGACCTGATAGAGGACAATGGCTGATAAGGGCAAAGGGTGTGTGGTATGTGAGAGGCTGCAGAACAGAGACCTGCCCTTACGAGTCATCTGAGAAGCACTATGACTTTCTCTGCTCTACCAGGATCTGGTTGGTGACCCAGTTCTAGAATAATTTGGTTCTTTGAGGTTGCTGGTAATTTAATTTAGGTGTATGGAATACCCATAACCTCATAACTTGGGAGAGATAGAATATTTGATCATAGCAGACTTGACTGAAGTCTGTTTGAATGTCCCTTGTTAGAAATCACAAAATTGCTATGAGTTAGATTTTTAAGGTTGCTTTTCTTCAGAACTATGTTACTGTTTTAGAACAATATGGGACCATGTTCTATTAAAAGTCTTTCAATACTAGGTGATTCAGATCAAAACATATAGTAAGACATCTACCATAACATACCAATTTATCTTGATAATATTGCTTTGTGAAATTACAGTGGGAGAAACTTATAGTTGCTCAAAACTAGCAAAAACTAAGTCATGTCAAAAACCAGATTCAATAAAATAACATAATAAAGCAAACTAAATTAAAACAGAAATGAGACCAAAGCCATGCATGGCCCTACTAACCCCAGAGCACGCACCCTTTCCAATATCATCCAGCCTTTCCCAGCTCAAGTTTTCATAGTCCCTTTCTGGTATGTACCAGAAACAGACACAGCACTAAGGACATCCTGATGAAGACTAGTGTACCTCACCTCTGGCTTTGGGGTAGGTAGTGGGAAGCATAATATTAATAAAAGAAATCTAAATACTACATTGCCAAGAAAACATTATTTTGCAAAATAAAGGGAACACCAAGCTCCAAACAGGTGGGTTAAAAAGAAAAACCAACTTCTTATGCAGAGGAAGAAGACACTTCCATCCATACATAATTTTCCCATTCTTTCAGCACAGGAGAGAATAGAAAAAGCAGTAGTACAGCTTGTGTCAACATAAATAGGAGGCAAAGGGGCAACATCTGACAATGTGCATTTCTGTTCTGACAAGAAAGAAAACATAGTCAATGGCTTTCTGCAGGTTAGAAACGTTGAAGTTTACAGTATGGCCATGTCACTTCCGTCGGAGAAGCACAGATGAACGTGTCAGGTAAGTTTTGGGTTGGAGAGAGCTGCCAGCAGTGGCAGAGGACAAATATTCTACTTCTTGCGGACTTTTCTGCTGTGCCAGTTATTAGTATCATTGTAAACATGACTACATAAAAGAGGTTGTTTCTGGGAAAAAATTGGTGTGAAAGGAAGAAAAATAGAAAGCTGACAATTTTTCTTCAATTTATATGTCCCATTTTAAAGTCTCTTAACTGTTTCTATACAGAAATGCTTTTTTGTTTGTTTGTTTGTTTGTTTCCTTGTTTCGGTTGATTGTTTAAGGTTTTCATTTTGGATATTTTTTTCTTCAGTATCTGCCTTTCTCAGTGCAATGCATTTCAGCAATTTCGTTTAAAGGAATTTGTGGGATGTCAATGATTATATTTATCCAGGAAAAAAAAAGAGAAGCAAAAAGCTGAAGACTTATCTGCTAAGGTTTGAGGATCACATCATTCCTCAAGTAGACCATCATATCATCCAGGATTTCAAAGATTGTCTTTAGCATCTTGAATTGCACTCAGAAATTAAACTGGAAGTCTTACAATAGTCTTGTTGCTTTATGGTTTTTGGTATCAGTATATATAGAATAGAATAGAATAGAATAGAATAGAATAGAATAGAATAGAATAGAATAGAATTTTTCAGTTTGAGGGGACCTGCAGCAATCATCTAGTCTCGTTGCCTGGCCACTTCAGGGCTGAGAGAAAGTTAAGTTATGTTATTAATGGCATTGTCTAAATGCCCCCTGAACAGCAACGGGCTTGACAGCAACAGCAACACCTCTCTAAGAGCCCCATTGCAGTGTTTGACCATCTATTGGTAAAGAAATACTTCCTAATGTCCAGTCTGAACACCCCCTGGTGCAGTTTTGAACATTTCCACGCATCCTATCACTGGGTCCCAGGCAGAGGAGATGTGTACCTTCCTCCCCACTTCCACAGATCAAGAAGATCTACAGAGCAATAACCCTTCAGCCTCCATTTCTGTGTGTCTGATAAGCCCAGGATTACCTTTAGGGCGACTTTCTGGGCTGCCTCAAAGAGTTTTGAACACATTGTATGTAGAAAACCAAGACCTTTCAGGACCTTGTCTACTGGCCCATTAAAGATGTGATCCCATTCTAACCAGTCTTACATTAACTACTCGCTGGAAGTACGAAAGCGAATACAGTTGTTACCAGCACACTCTGTATTGATCCCACAATAAGTAAATCCCACTCAGTTGGACTTGTTTAACTTTCTAGATCTAGTCCTTGATTATCCATGCCGCTGCTGGTTAACACAGGTTGTTTTACAATTCATCCAACTTCTTTTAGACTGTTCTTTACAGTGACTCAAACCTAAAATGTGCCTGTTTCTCCAGAGCAGAGGAAGATATCTGCAGTTTGTCAAATTAGCCTCATCCATGTCTTTTCTCAGGATCCATCCTACCAGGTGTATGTGGAGACTACCTCCACCATCTTGAATGCAGCTTCTAAAACAGAAAGTCTAAAACTTCTAGGTCTTAATTTAAACTCTAAAAAAAAAAACAGTGGAAAGACAAGAGTTTTCTAGGTGAGGCTGAATGGAGGCCCACATTATATTTCTTATGTATAGCCTTTTAAAGAAAAAGTAAAGTATATGATTCTGTTTTACAAAATGGAAAATTCACAAGAAGACTTGCAAAGGGAAAGCTTTTTAAAGTGTTTGCAAATTCAGGGACCATGCCTTGAGATAGGAAGCCAGATCTCACAGGAGAAGCTGTCTAAAGAGCATACTGACTGCAGACATGATGGTGAAAATTCAGCAGCTGAAATACTCATGTTTCTTGGGTCCTACAAAACAGTAAAATGTAAAACAGTAAGCCAGTGGAAGAGGAGGGATTGGAAACATGGTTTTTTTGGCTTTATTGCTCAGACTAATCTGCCTCTTATATTGCCAGGCCATGAAAATGCCGAACTTTCATCTGTTATGTAGAAACTGTAATCAATCAATTTTTATGTTGTTTTACTCTGTAATAGAAACATACTACAATGCAAATATAAAATAGTGCTGATTTCTTAATAAGGCAAGAGTCCTCCTTGCCTCACAAGCATCTAAGAAGTAATGAAGGGGTTCATGGCCCAGCCCAGCGATACCAAAACATACCTTATACAGTGCCAATCATCTTCAGACTGTCAATATTTCCAAGTACAAAGCCAGCTTGTATTGAAGATTTCATGTAAAAATACAAAATCGTTCAAAATTGAATTCGATGAACAACATTCAAAAGGCCAGCCTCTCTCTTCTCCTCAAATTGATAAATTTATCACCTCAAACAGAGATAAATAAATAAATTCCCAGACTATTCCCTAGTGATCTCTCTAAGTGTATATAACAATATAGATCAGGTGTGAGGACTTATGGTCCCATAAAATGGCCTGAAAAGATGTGAGAAGGTAACCTGTCGCCTTCAGTTTCCTGCTGGGTATCTGACTAGGCTGCCTGGCTGCTTTCTGGAGTGCTTTCAATCTCAACTTGAGTGCTTCACTTTGCAGGTTGCTTATTCAATTCACCAATATAAGCAAAATAAAATTGCTGATCCTTTGTTATTAAGTTAAGATGGCTTGCACTTTTGTTTCTTTCACATAATCTGAAACATTTATTAGGAGAGAGAGACATTACTTCTGCCTTTTCCTGCTTAAAGCTAGTAGCATAAGAATCTGAATAAATAAATCCATTTCCTACCAGAGAAGAAATGTGATTTCTACAAAAAAAGGAACCAGCATATAGTCCTTTGGTCTGTTCTCTGTGAGGCATTGAGATTATAATATAATAATGAAATGGCCATCTGAGGCATCTATATCTAATTATCACTAAGCACCTTAATTCCAAAAAATAATGAAGTTTTTCACTCATAGGTATTATTATCTGATATTTTACATGGATTACTGGAAACAGAGAGTACTAAGTATTATAAAAATAGAGCTGTGGCAACATAAGTGCTTCTTATTGCTATCCTGAACCTTTTCGTCTGTATTCTCTGCTATGGGATGATCTTTGACAGGTAAAAATTGTCTTTACAAGAGAAGGTGTGTCTAGTTTATTACATAAATCAAACTTCTATACTTGTTTTAATTTTATCCCTAATACTTCTTACATTTTATTATTTTTCATTTTGAAAGTCTTAGTCATCAACAGGAAGATGGTTAAATCAATGGCTGAATTGTGCAGTGAAACAGCTAAAACTCATTCTAATTCCTTGAAACAGAATTTGGTGTTGGTTTTGTGATGGCTTTCAACATACTGAGTTTGTGGGACTCTGAGTCTTTGTGGCAAAGTAGGTATTACTAATGGACAGTAAGTGCAAACTTCAGTGAAGGTGTCAGTGTTCTTGTGAAGATGTGGATTTCTCTGTATTTTGTTTTCCTTTAAATGGAAGTTAAAACATTTTCCCCTTCCTGCAGTTATTTTTCATCACCTTAATGTAAGAATCACATTAGGTTGCATAGCTCCAATTATGCACAAGTACAACGTTAAGTGTTAAGATGTGAGACGTTATTTATTTCTCCTGTAATTCATTTCAGTGTTTGTGTGCGATGATTTTTGCAGGCTTCTGACTTTCCAGGCTGCAAATTCTCTCTCTCTTTCTCCTATTGACCACTTGTTAAATCTTTTTGTTTGTTTCCCACCTTTCCCCTGGGACCTACAGACAGACAGCCTTGCCAGATTCATTTTCTGATCAAAGCTGTTTGATTTGGTCAATTTTGCCACATTGGAGACGTTCTCTATTACAGAGATAAATAGCCTTGGGCTAACTGTCAACGAAAACTTGTAAGCTAATAAATTATTCCAATTTCTTCCTGCGGATTTCTCTGGAGACAGCCCTAGGAAA
>VWZV01014194.1:85890-94288 GCA_013397155.1 Irena cyanogastra
GAAAATCACTGAAAGAGCATAGAAGCAGGGGTCTCTTCTTTGGTCTCACAAACGGCCTTCTTACTGGCATGCTCTGGTCAAATTCAGGCACTGCTTTTCAGACTTAATTTTCAGTCACTCATTTTCAGACTTTACTGGATCCATCTTCTTCCCACATCAAACTGTACCTGGATACCTTTCTCATTTCTCATCTTGTCCTTTTTCCTGTTTCTTTATTTTGACTTCATTCTTTTAATCAATTTTAAGAAGGATATTATTTGAAAACTAATGGCAGATTAATATTTAACTTTGGGATTAATTTTGCAAAAGGTTTGGGGAAAGTACACTGCTGTGAGACCACAATCCCTAGGAAAATTTTTAGCCCTTTTAGAGGTCCATCTGCAAGAGCTGAGTTGACTGAAGGCTGCCATGTCACATATCTCATTTCTTGTTTTCTGACATTTGGAGATTTTGCTCTGTGTGGATGGATACTGTTGTCCCGTTAGTGCCATAAGGTGATGTGCAGTTGGCTTGTGGTCCTTAAGGTCTGGAGAAGTTGCAGGGACACTGTGTGATGCTGTGAATGATATCAGTTTGGAGGGAATGGGAGCAGCTTTCCTTCTCCTTCGGGCTTGCTTCCCCTTTCTTCCGTAACTTCCTTTACTATCAGTTATGGGAGATGAGTACAAGTGTACAGTGAAAGCAGAACATCCCCTTTCCAGCCTGATCACTGTATGAAGACAACTCTTCTTCAGGAAATGAAATGGCATTCCCATATTTCTGAATAAATTATAAACCACAGTCTTAGCTACACATCTAAGAATTGTACTTTGCCCTGACACACTTTTCTTGCTGAAGACATGATAAAGCAATAAAACAATAACTTTTTAAGTGAACCAGCTGTCATCCAAATCAATAATAAAAACGTTTTGAGTTTGTTTTTAATACATCTATTCCCCCTACTGGTGATACTTATTTTTATTTGGATTTTAAAAAAAAGAAAAGAGAGAGAGAGAGAGGAATGAGGAACAGAGTAGCAGCTAAAAGAAAGACTGGACTAGTTTAATGCCTTTTTAGTGTACATCACTCATCCTATACATCATGGAAGTCAAAACCACAGTGTCATTGTTAATGCAGTGTATGAATTTACCTCCACTGCAATCATCACCAAAGCTCACAGCCACCCCAATGGAAGTGGGATCAAGTCCTGTATTTATAGTGCATTAAGCCTTATATTTATACTGTTCCTGTTCTTGCATGTATCTTTGAAGGAATGCAAAGGTCCAAGGCAAGTCCTGGATGAATTTCACTAATGTATGAGAACCCATAGTAAAAAGTATGGACTCCTTGAATTTTAAAGTAGTACCTCACTATTAACATACAGATCTGTGGCATATCTGTGCAGGGCCAAATTCCTCTGTTCTCTAACTTAAATATTCACAGCATCTTTTAAGGAAATCGACATGTGATTTCAAAAAAAAATCTACGGTTCAAAACACACTAAAAAAACAAATAAAAATGCTTGTTAAAGGATTTACCCAAAGAGTTTAGATTATATCTTTTGCTAACACTGGAACAAAATTCAGCAGCATCCTCTTGTTATCATTGATAGACTGATGGATGAGTAGGAGAGCCTTTGAATGCTCTTTTGTATCTTTAAATTATGTGTTTGGCATTTCTAAATCACTTACGTAATTCAATTTTACTGACATGATTTTTCATGAAAAGAAATTTGCAGTTGCCTGGTAAGTGGCAGGGAGACAATTTTTTAAATTTGCACATAGAAGTAATCACATAAGAAGTACCTACATGTTCACCTAATCAGAGAGCAAAATAAGCCCACTGCAAATGGTTAGACCCATCATAGGTATGCAACACAGTGAGCATAGTGAACATTTACAGACTACTGACATTCAGACAGATGAATGGCTCTTTAAAAAGTTCTACCAATATGATCTCAGATAACTGTTTAGTGAAAAATTCAAAGAAAACTCTGAACGGTCTGTGACTGGCACAAGAACTTAAATTCAGCTGGTTCATGTAGCTTTGCTTTTCAGGAGCAATATGTCAGTCTCCAAACACAGAGCATAGACCTGTCTCAATAGAATGACAATGCACAGAGGACGTTGCCAGTGGACGAGACATCTGGTTTATGCCCTTAGTTTGTTTCTTCCTGACATTTAAAGAAGTCTCGGAATGTATTTTATTTTTATTGCTTTAAAGCTCTAGCTCTTATCTTATAAAAAATAAAGTAAAAACAACTGAAAGGAAAAAAAATGGAAAAAAGTTAAAGTCTAGCCATTTAAAAACACCAAGGGTTGTACTTTTTTTTTTAACTGTTTATTACTTCCCCTTGCTCACATTTTACTGCAGTTATGTATTACAGCAAGGCAAGGTTTATTTAATGCTACCCATCTGGTTAACATCCAGGGACTCGCAATACTATATCTTGCTAGACAGACTCAAAAAAGCCCCCACAACTCCAGCAACAACAGAAGAAACAGCTGTGAGTCTTCTGGCAATTCTAAGGTGAAATCAGGAAGAAATGGAGGAATAGAGAGGAAAAGGACAATTGTGAGAGGACGAATGCCATACAATTATTACTGTAGTTTTCTTTGCACATCTCCTGTATCTTGAATACTGTTTGACAACTAGAAGAGTCACAGAAGTCCATAATTAACATGATTTCTGTGTGAACTCTGCCTCACTGATTCTGCAGAGACACATACATCAGCTAATTAGATTTTTAATTCACATACATTGTGCCAATTTTTTAAAATTCTGTAATTTACAGCTACAGACACAGTGAGTTTGGGTTTGCAGAAGAAAACTTATACAGATCATGATGTTAGGTATCTTATAGAAAAATAACAGGAAGGAAAAGGCTTCTAAAATATTAAAAGCACCTATTTTTAGAGCTCCTGTGCTGCTGTCCAGTGTTTCTTTACGTTTCTGATTTCTCTATTGCTGAGTCAGGGTGTTTTGTCCCACTGGGTATTATCATTATCCTCTGAGAAACACTGAGAAACTTTCTTCATCAGGTAGGCCTTGCTGCTCTTTGGACATGTCAAATGAAAATTGCAAATGCCACCATAGTCAGATGCCAAGGTCAGCATTTTCTCTATCTACCTGGGGAGATACACTATTCCTAATTTTATTTTTGTTTTCTCCACATGTTTCCTAACAACTTTAAACACTACTTGAAAACTTATCCACGTGGTTTAAACAGATTTTTTTATTAATCTAACATCTCAAGTCCATATGTAAAAAATATACAAATGGCATCTTGAAAGCAATGGAAGTAGGATATTTAGATCCCTTGTATGCTGAAGGTCTAATACCTTTTGTTTTCAAAGCAAGTAATTGCTAGTTGCACAAACCATGCTGTGTGCCATTAGCCTTGTTTTCAGTATAATACTGTTGATTTCTGTTCTAATATAATGAATCCCTCATCACATATATTCACCTGTAGACCTAGGAGTATATATTGGCCAAGTTAGGGGTCTTAGATATAAGATAATTTACTTCCCCAGAACGGAGTACCAGAAGTAAGAATTTCTCACGTCCTCATTATTTACAGCTCTGAACAAGCATGTTGTTTGATGAGGCCTTCATTTCCCCCTTTGCCTAAGACAGAAGCTGAATACGGATGCAAGAATGTTACTTTTGCAAATCTGTTTAACTTGTTAAGTCTTTTCATTCATCCTCTTGATTCTCCTATGCAGAGCATAAGAGTTTCAGTGACAGCTTAATCTCAGCCCATGGTGCATTTTCCTCATTCCCATGATGGCAGCAAAGCCATCTCGGGGGATCTTCTCCTCTATGGGAGGAGAAGATCTTACTCAAGGAGAGAGCAGTGGATATTTACCGTGTGGTTAGTGCAGATGACTGGCCGTCAGCAAACATGGACCCCTGACCCTCAGCCTGCCCCTGCTTTACTTTTGGATGTTCTCCATGGTAAAAGAGGAAGCCAATTAAGCATCCACTTAAAGACTTACACTGGGCTTTGTGGCTGGAAAGCGCTGCTACCAAAGGCCAGGGTATTATTTTCAAGAAAAAAAAATTACAAACATGAAAACTGTATAAAATGGTATTCCATGTTTTTCTTTTGTAATAAAACTCCTTGGAAACAAGCCAGTCTTTAGCTACCCAGGGTATTCTGTGGTATTATAAGGTAAAAAGGTTGAAATACTTCATTTGCAATTACAAAACACACTTTTCCACAGTATAGTAGTGCTGTGTCCTCATTAAAAGAGCTGCAAGAAGCAGTTCATGACACTAGAAGATGTGGAACTTTGGCCTGTTAAATACAGCTGCAGAGAAGACTATTTTATGCTAGAAAAATTAAAATACCCTAGCAGTAACTTCAGAAAGCTAAGCACTACTTTGCAAAAATGTATTTAAAAATGTATGCAAAAATTATTCTGAGTCCATAAGATTTTTCTGCTGTATTTAGTCTAAGACCACAATTTTAAACACAAGGAAATAAGAAATTGTGATGCTGCAGTAGCTGTGTGTCCTCATTATATTGAAATAAAATGTTATTTGGACCACTCCTGTTCCACTGGAGTGCTGTGTATAAGAAAGTGTTTATGCTGATGCAAACAAACAGTCCAACATTGCCTTTCAGGAAATTACAGTAGCTGATTTCATCCATTGCTACACATGGCAGAGAGAGATAACTAATTAACAGAGAATTCCCCATGAAAACATAATTCTAAAACATTTTGGCTTCACCTTTCAGCAGATGGACTGCAAGAGATACTATAGGAAAATGAATCAAGCCAATTCAGTGGTGGGGCTTTTTTCCTTATTTCTTTTTTTTTCCACAATACAGATATTTTTGGTAATAAATCTGAGTAAAATCTAGCACTAATATATTTAAAATAGTAGTCCAATAAAGTTCGGCTGCAGTGTCCACATTTGAGCCCGATTTTTCATAAATGCTGGGCTTCAAGCACTTTCCACTAATTTCCTTTCAGGGAAGGAGCCATACTGAGTGCAAATGGTGGGTGGAGCTGCCATCACTTAGGCATCTGGAGAAGAGAGTTCATTTAGGCCAGCTGATCAAATATCCAAACATTTTCAGCTAAAAACTTCAGTGATGAAAGCAATTCTTTGTTTCAACGCCTTTTATTTCCTGTGTTAAATGGACAACTTATTGCTCAGACACATCAGCAGAAATCAAGAGGGGCGCACTCTAACCCCCGGTAATCCCCTGGCTCTGAAGAGACAGCCCAGGTATTCCTTGCCATGCCCAACCATCCTTTGGAAGCAGCCAGGCCCACCAGAGAGATGTGGAGAGATGTGCTCTCCAACACCACTGGAGTGCTGGGGGCTCCACCTGTTCAGCAACCAAGGAAAGACTCAGGGGAAGGTGAGTGGAACACAGAGGTGTTATAGGTGCCCTTATTCCCTTTTCCCCTAAAAAAAAAAGCTAAATAGTCACCTCTTACATTCTCTTGCATCCACCAGAGCTCTTTTTTGAAGTTAAGAACGGTAAGATGGGAAATCCCTGGAACTACAGCTGTTTCTGTCACACTGCTATCCACGGTAGTCTGGAGAAAAGTTACAGACCAAAGCGAAGGGATACTCGTGTGTGCGGTACTTACTCCTGACATATGGTCAGTAGAACGGATTTCTTTGGGACAAGCAGGATACAGGCAGACATTGGTCCTGGATGGATGAATTCGGAGGCTGCTTGTGATTTTAAGAAGACAATTCTTCCTTCCGTGACCATTCCAAATAATCTTAGAGTGTCTCACATCTTCCTGAACTTGTTCCTGTCATCTACTACAGGCACAGATCCGCACTACAAGCCCACAGCTACTGTCCTGCAACTTGTTGAAAGCCCACCTGCTCCTTCACCACTTCTGCAGGCTCTTGGCACTCCTAAGTCAGTGTGGGCTGTGGAGTCCTCCAGGTCACCCTCTTTAAGCTCTCATTCAGTGAAGATGTCACAGGCAATACCTCCTGGGGGCCAAGGCTTACACATATATATGTTATTTGGCAAGCATAAGCAAGACCCTCTCAAACAAGCTGCAGGCAGGTGAGAAGAGGACCCAGAGATTCTAAAATCTGCCTGAGGCCACCATGTATTTGCAAGATATTCTTACTGAAATTTATTTCAATTACAGAATCTATTGAATTTAAATGAGAGATGTTTGTCTTTAGGATTATTGGTAAGAAGTAAAACCATTCAGTAATATTGAATATCCAAAATAATATAGCCTTTGGATTGTTATTTTGGATTGTTATAACAATGGTTATTTGGCAAAATTTGAGAAGAAAATGCCTCACCAGGCATGAACTGTAATTGCCAGTTGCAACTGTATTTTGCCCTACTGTGACCCTGCATAAAGATATTCTGATGTCAAGTGGGTTTTTTGAAGGCATACTGAATATTTGTCTTCTTTTCTTCTAGCATAGGAAAAGGAAAGGTGAATAAGTGAATGTTGTAAATGTAAATTTTTAAAATTTAATATATTTCACCTTTTATTTTTGTCTCAATTTCAAGCAGATTCTGAATTACCAGGATTTTCAAAAACATGGTTTTTTGACAGTTAAAGTATCAGTCACATTCCCTACAGATAGATAGTTTTATCTATAGCTCAAGTTTAACACAATTTTTCACAGTTGGTGTGAAGTATGCCTCTGTGTGTGGTAGAGGAAATTATTACAAATGTGCTACATGGACACTAAGGAGAAAATTCAAGAGAAAACATTGCTGGGTATTTTTTCTGATTTGAAGATATGGCATGTCCAACCTAAATATTTTATGTCATATATCAAAGTGCAATTCACCCCTTTGTGTGGCTGCATTGAGTCACTTTGAGCAGAAAAGAAGTACTACAACATACTGGTCCATCAAATGGAATCTGGATTAATTTTGCAGGATGATGCAAAATAACTGCTATCTCCACCAGTTTGCTTCCTCCCTCACTCCATCAGTTTGTCTGGCTTTTTTTAGTTTGGTGTCCTCATTATTCAAACTCCAGCCTCCTCTTGGTCACCAAAACCTTCACTATCCCACTATATTTTTCCACCTGATTTGTTGATTTATTCAGAGGTAGCATTCTACCCCATTTGCTGACTTAATCACAAGCTATATATGCTTGCTGAAAACAAATATTTGTATGTGGCAATGACTGTTCTAAAATATTTCCTTTCAGGGGAAGTTTATTCTTCTGCAGGTACCGCTGCACAGTAACTCTTTCAGAGATGCCCAGGAAGACTAGCTCTTGAGGTCAGCTTTTCCACCATTCACAATGGAAATGGTTTGATAAAGCTTGTTTTCTGCAGTGATGGAGAGAACTTCTTTGAGACATCGTGGTGTTGAATGGGGCTGTCTTTTGTCAGTCACACTGTGAACTGTGCAGGTCAAAACAATGTTCTTTGCTCTGGGAATCAGATGGATTTGTTACTTAGTCTTCCAGAAATACAGATCCAATCAGAGTATGTACATGATTTTTGTACAGGAAAAGGGACATGTATGGAGAAATATAAAACATGGAATGGTGGTGAGGAAGGGAGTGGAAGGACCATGAAGAGGAAAGAGGCAGGAACACTATGTGAGAGCATAAAAACTCCAATGATATCTGGAGGCAGGCAAAACAAGTTGAAACCTACATCAATATGGCTTGGGATACTGAAATATCCTCAGCAGACTGGGGTAGGTTGGCCCAGCACAGCCTGTCTCCACAGGACAGGTGACCTCCAACAGGTCTTGAGTGGGGTGAATATATCACTTAGAAAACATACAAACTCAGAGTTTCAACCTTCTAGCCCCTCTCATCTCCACGATCATTAGATATCCTGTTCATTCCAGATCAGGACTGTTACCCCCACCATCTTCCAGCACCAACGATGTGGAGGCATGGAAGAGTTCAGTGCTTTGACCAAAGAGTGACATGACACAAATACCAAATAGAGATGTCTGGTGTGCATGGCATTGCCCTCAGCCCATCAAAGAACAGACTGTGGGAAACTAGTTCCCATGTTCACCCACAGGGGCATTCTATTATTTGATAGCAGTTCCACTCCAAGCCCTGTGCTAATGGCTCTGGAAATCAAACACAAATGCTGCATTGAAGGGAGATGAATTTATTTTGACCTTTACTGAAAATGTGCTGTGAAACAAAGCACTTAAGCATTTAGAGCCAGTTACATCTTCACATTATACAGGTCCATGTTGATGGGGAGAGTGCTAACCAACCGAAGTTACAGTCGAGAGCTGGAGTGTGTAAAACTCTTCAGTGGAATATATTACATCCCCAGCTCAGCCTGTGTATCTTGTCTCAGCTTGTGAAGCCCAGGGTCTGAAAACCAGGGGTAAAGAAGATCCCTAGCCAACGAGAGGGTGGAAAGCCGTCCACAGGGTGACCTTCCGGACCTTCTTAAAACTGGCCAGAAGGAAAAG
>VWZV01014194.1:96791-99291 GCA_013397155.1 Irena cyanogastra
CCCGCCCCTGGGATGGTGAACCGGCGCTCCGGAGGCAGTGCAATAATACCCTTATAGAATGCAAGCGTCCAGCATATTCACGCGTGCAAAATCACACACCAAGCCCGGGGCGCCGAGCGGTTGTCGTTCAGGTTTTTCATTTCGTTTTGGTTATTTGGGGGATTTTTGGGGGTTGATTTTATTTGGTTGGTTTGTTGGGTTTTTTTAAATTATATGCTGAGTGAGGATGGAAAGCTGATATCCTCTTCATGTCCTTTGCTCCAGGTCCTACCGTCATTTTATTCCCTGCAAACCTGTGAGGACCAGCTTTTTTCTTTTCTTTTCTTTTTTCGCTTGTTTGTTTGTTTTTGAGGGGGGTGTATTTCTTTCTGTTAACACTTATTAATCTCAAATGTCAGTGTGATTGAAGAAAATCTTAATTGTTCTCAAAGACTACCTTACTGCGTCATTACAAGAACTTATTATGTCCATCGTGTTATTTATTTATATCTTACTTGAGGAAAAGCGCCTGAACGCCTAATCAGACACTTTATAACAAAACCAGTAATTACTTCCGGTAATTATCATGCCCCTTATTAAAAAAAAAAAAAAAAGTGAGAAAATGTCGAGTATTAAAACGTGAAAGCAGCTATTAATCAAACCTTTACACCTTCTTTAACTCAGGCGTGATGGTGGGTGTTATCATAAATCTACTCTGATAGTAACACAAGAATAATGAGTTCAGTAATGATACCGATGATGATGATAATGATTTTAACCAACAAAGAATGGTGTAGATTTATTGCTAATAATGTGGTACAGGAACCTCTTCATTAAAATTACCTATATGTACTCCTCACTATTGAAAAGGAGATTACAAAGAGTGGTTTTGCGCATTACCACAGCCCCACGCAGCCGCTGGAGAGAGGCTGCGGCCAGCACCCGAGGCCCTGCCCCAACGCCTGGCCGTGCCGCCGGGGGACGCGGGGGCCGGGTGTCCCTGCCCGGCCGAGCGGAGGGTCGGTGGTTGGGGCGGAGGGAGTTCGCGGGGAGCAGGGGCTCCCATCTCCCCCCGGCCAGGCCACTCCAGGCCACCGAGGGGTGAGGCGAGGACAGGAACCCCGCCGGAGCCCTCATTTCTTGGTGGTTGCCAGCTTCGGGGCGGGCTGCGGGTGACCTTCCCCAGTCACGGGTGGAAGAGCTGGCCAGGGGTTTGCTGGAGGAACAGCTGCCCCCGCCCGAGCCTCCTGCCCACACCTGGTCCAGCATCACTGCCGGGTTCCCGGCTCCGCTCCCGTTACCGCGCGGGGGAAAACCCGTCCCGCGAGCCCTCCTTCAGCGGTGCCTACGGGCCGACTTTTTTAACACTTCTCCGGTTCTCCTAAAAACTCCTGACCCTCATTCCGTCTGAAGGAGAGTCGCGGCTATATGTGTCGTGTCTTGCCTCTAACCTATTTGCAATAAGGAATTTTCCATGTTAAAAAAGCTAATAAAATTGATTCAGGTAAGATGCGCTTAATAAAATAGTGACATAATTACAGTTTGTACATAATAATACATCTGTAGTATTATAACCTTGGCTATGAGTTATGAAATCAGTGTATAGGCCAATTAGCCACATACGATTTTTTTAACTAAGACACTATAAACACTGGTTTTAAATGTCCTAATTAGTTACTTGCTCATTAATTAACTTTCTGATTAATTTCCAATCTAATTTGCAGATGAGGCACTTAAACAGTGATACCTTGTAACTCTTTCGTCTTTGAAATTCGTAATTAAAATACATTTTGCAACCGGTCGGTCCACAGGTTTGGAGGGAGATGCCCTGCCAGCGGGGAGGCGACTCGGACGACCCCTTTCAAAGTTTGACCCCCTTGGGTGATGCTGCGGCGCTGTTCCCTCACCCTGGAGCGGAGTGTACAGCTCCACAAACGCAGTGCAGCCCCGAACCCTTTCCGAAGGGAGTATCTGCTCGGTATCTCATCCTTCGAGTCGTTTCGCCCCTCACAGGGGAATCCGCCGTGGCTTGCGGAATGGTTTTCCTCCCTTCCCCACCCCCATGCCCACTGGCATCTGATCCACGAGGGGTGATTTAATGTGCCGGACCACGGGATAATGGCAGGAGTACATTTAAATCACTGCCTGGCCGCTATAGTAATACCCCGTGGCGGTGCCATTAGCATCAGAAAGCCAGGCACTGTCATGAATCGCTGTTTTCCACCAGAGCCATTGTGGCCCGGGTTTGTCTCTGGTCCCAACCTGCAAAAGCCTTTAGCCCTTATGGCAGATCATTCTCTAAGTGAATAGAGATGAAGGCAGGGATATTAAGTGACTCTATAAAACATCCCGGACACAATTGTGTGATTGATGGAGGACAAAGTGGGAACAGCAGGACACGGGATCCTGGGAGAAGCAGCCCTGTCAGTGCGAGAAACCCATCTCTGGAAACAGCTTCTCCTGGTGGAGTTTGCAGTCTATTTGTATGAGTAATCAGCTGATACCCCTCTCTGTCAGCCGT
>VWZV01014194.1:104291-136837 GCA_013397155.1 Irena cyanogastra
GTTGTTGTAACTTTCCTCTCACTCCTGCTCTTTCAGCTGTGCCCTGACTGCCTCTTCCTTCTTATAATGAACCTGAGCTATTCCTTCATCCTCAAGGTCCTTTAAAGCCCTATTGTTATCTTAGCTCTCATGTTTGCATTGAGACACAGATATTTCCCTGAATAGCTGCTGGTGCCAGTTTTCATTAGTCACTTCTTAGTTTTTAAAGGAAGCATCTCTGTGCTCCCTTGAGCTTCCCAGTGTGCCCCAGTCATTTGCAAAACATTCTCCAGCTCTCCCTAATCCCCTCAATCTCTCCCTACCATCAGGAAAACACTGTTTAGGAGTTGGACATGCCAGTCCAGAACGGAGCCAGTAGGTCTTCTTGATTCCCTATATTTCTTTGGCTCCATTTGCATGGAATTGCTGTCCCGTGTCGTACTCCTGAAGTCTGTACTTTGAGTCAGAGGCCTCATCCTTGACTCTGTGCTTGTAACATGCTGAGCACAGCACTGTGCCTAATGCCAGGGGCATTTAGGCACTGTCCTGTGTCAGTATGTGATGGAAGAACGGATTTCATAGTGTTTTAAAATATATTTTAAAAGGTAAAATTCTCCTTCGTGTAGAATGTTGCTCGAACAGTATTGCTTTCTCTCACCTTTTGCCAAGAGGTAAAAAACACTGAAGATGACCCACTTCTAGCCATACTCTCACTTGAGGATTACTTCCAATTGCTAAGTCTGTGTAATCCTTGGATTACCTTGCCACTAACCCATCCCATTGTTAAGAATCAGCAGTTTTACACCTATACTGATCTCTGCAGCTGACTTGTCTCCAATAGGAGCTAGGCACTTGCACGTAAATGCAGACTTCCCCTCCTTTGGTGGCTTACCATCTCAATGCAATAGCAAACAAAAAAGAGGACGATGTAACAAAAGAGGGGTTTTTTAATAGATCAGCATAAATTACAACTTTCTTTAATTGTTCAGAACTGATTCAATTCAATATCAGAATTTATAGAATGAATTCTATACATTCAAGGCTGGCCTCATACAGAGAAGGATCAAGCCATTATTTTAATGTTTCAGGTCTTTTACCACTTTCTTTTTAGCAGAAAAGTCAGAAATCTGACTGGGCTTGCTCAGTAGTGTTAAGTCAAAGGCTTCAAAACACTTCAGAGAATTTTGGCTCAAATATAGAAATCATTGATCTGGCATGAAACCTGGTCTATCAGTGGTTCCATCAAAGCTGGGACTTTCACTAAATGTATCTGTTAGATTATATTCTTGAATGTAACATATTCTTAGGTTAAGTTGTATTTTTTGGGGGGGGTATTTTTTTAAAATTTTATTTTATTTTAAATGTAAAACTTTACCTAAGTGAAATGTGTGAAAGGGGAATTATTTCAAGTAGTTGATTCCAACTGAAAAACTAAGACAGATCTGAAACTGAGTAAATATTTTGTTCTCAAGCACAATCAGTCATTATGCAGATCTTGGAATATAGATTTTCCTCATGCTGTAGCTCTTTTCCTATAACTGTTTTTTCCTATATCTATTTCATCAAATTCTATTAATTGCTGTCATGCACTGAATTCATTTCCCACTGAAGAGATACTTAGCTGCATCTCTTCATCTGGCTGAATTAAACCCAATGTATTTAATAAAAACAAAGAGCATTTAATATCAATTTTTATTCTATAGCATTGTTAAGGTTAAATTAAGAGTAGATCTTAGGCTGGCATTTTTTATAGGTTTTCATTATTTGTGGAGTTTTTTTGTAATCTTTGTTTTGGGTATGCTGGACTCCACATATCCAGAGCCTGACTTTGCACTTCAATTTT
The DNA here is from genome assembly GCA_013397155.1 of Irena cyanogastra. Lineage (NCBI taxonomy): Eukaryota > Metazoa > Chordata > Aves > Passeriformes > Irenidae > Irena > Irena cyanogastra. The sequence continues at coordinate 106,114 of VWZV01014194.1, forward strand.
AGTATCTGTGAGATTAGAATTAGGTACCTGGCATGTACAAAATTGCTAGTCACTGCAATAACTGAAGTAATAAGAAGAAACAAGAAGCAAATACCTCTTTCAGTTATTCTCATATGGAATATAGTATTTAGAATAAAAGATACACTTTAAATTGTATCTTACAATGATGGATTTATTTTGTCTTTAGTTCCTTAGTTTCTGCTAATGAGGTCACCCCTGATAGAAGCAACTCTCTTGACATAAATGAAACACTTTTAGATTTGCGCGAATAAAACCAAGATCATCATCTGACATTAACTTCTAGTTACCTAATTTAATACTGTATCATCATAGTATTTTAATTCATTCAGGAGAAGCTGCCTCTTCTTTTACAGTGTTAATTGGAAAAATTAGACCTTCTAGATTTGTTTTTTGAATCTTTCTGAACTTGAAAAGAAACACAGATTCTGTGCACTGCCTGCAGACAGGCAATCAATCAGTGAGCATGCTTTCAGTTCCAGATCAGCTCCGACTCACAATGGGTAGAAACCTGTTACAATAACCTCAGCCACTACTATACAAATAGAACAAAGCTATTTGGGACCAGTAAAAACGAAAAACCCAGCCTACAAAGAGAAAAAATATCTCCCCCACACAAGAACAACAAACCAGTTAACTAAATACAATTCCACTGGTCTCTAATAAGCACTAACTGTTCTTTAATATAACTATACCTGTCTTTATAAGACTCCAACAAGTATATTTTTCCTTAACATTTTGTATCACATCATGAGAGGGAAGCACAGTTTTTTCTTGACATTTTCCAGTAAAATTCCACAGCATACTTTAACAGAATCTGACATCCTAACACAAGCTCACATACATTTATTAGGATTATTTTTGTCCTTGGATCTTTTATTTGCTGAAGCTATTTTGTTATTCATAATCTTCCTGATGTGCTTTGTCCAGATTATTCTATTAGGTCTTTGCAGATGTAGGAAATAGGAACAGTACCTGTAACAGTAATTTTTGGGTTGGTGAATTTCTGTGATAAGGTGCAGAATGGAGTTTTTAATGAAACTAATATTTACCTGTTCCACATTTTACCTTGAAGTAACTGCAATTTTATTTAAAAGATAAATAAAAATATAAGTAGATATATAAAAATTACAGTATAAAATTACTGCCTATGAAGAAAATTATAAAATAAAGGTTCTTCACCATATAGCTGATTTAATTAATGCTGGTATCTATACATAATTACTGATGAAAGTCTTTCATATCCAGGATGTGTAGTATACTAACATGAAGAGATACAATGAACAGTAGGAAACTTTAAATGTTTACAGATTTAGCACTGCATAAAATGTGACAGACATTGAACAGAAAATATATCCTTCAAACACAGAAATGTGCACTTGCACCATGATATTTGTATGTAAAATATGAAGCATCCCTGGTTTCTGAAAGCTGTTCATTAGTCAATATGGCACATCACATAATCCATGCAAGTGCTTCTCTTTTGCCTTCATATAAGATGGCCGAAAGTATTTTTCCACTTTCATGAGGACTTTTGAAAACATCTGAAGAGTCAATTGCTCATCAGGTATAACTTCAGATATGAACATCTGAGTTCTGATTTTTCCTTGCTTTGATGTAAGTCTACTAAAATCATCATGATAGATACCATGGTGTGACTAACTAGCAAAAGTCCAAAGCCTCCCTTCCTGCCTGTACAGATGTCAAACTTTTTGGGAGAAGTCTGTCTGTCTGCACACACCCTTTCTCTAGTGTAATTCCTGCATCTCCAAGCTTTCCTTATATAAGGAGTCTACAAGTAAATTTTCCTGAGCAAGACCTTGTGACCTAAAGGTATATATAATATACTATACTATCCTATCAATTCCATGGCTGTTTTTAAGAGTTTCTAGTGGTATGTCCATAAAGTACTGCCAAGTACTGTTACACAGTAAAATCTCTGCAGATTTCCAAACAGTCTCTGTGGAACTTTGTAGCTACTGCTTGTCAATGACCTTTGGCACTGCTTCTTTTACACCTGATAATACAATGATATCATCATCCCAGTTTCTTGAAAACAGAAGTAGCTGTCTTCTGGATCATTCCTCTAAGTGCAGTTCAAGCTGCAGGGCAGGATGAAAGAGTAAGCACGTGTTATAAAGAAATGTTGTTACCCTATTTCTACAAATGTTCAATTTCCATAGTGTTCAATACAGCTAAACCAAACTGGCTGCAGAGATATATTAGAAAACAGGAAATTGTTGTCCTATGCCAGGTAAAAGTGCATCAAAGAGAACATTTGGGGGGTGTAATCAGTCAGAGCTTTCTGATGGCTTTCCACACAAAACATCACAAAGGCAGCAGTTTGGGAACAGATCTGCTGTATTGCAGGTCTGCTGCAATGGAGCTGGGGAAGGAATGAATTAGAGAGCTTCTAAGCCTGTCTTTGCTTTAACAAAATCTGCAGTTTTATTTAGGTTTAAGTTCACAGATAGTTAGTAATAAATTTATTACCATTAAAAATAGAAATATCAATGACAAAGACGAGTTTATGATACTTACCTGCAACTTTGGAAAAACACATTTTAAGGATGTGTCAACCCTGCCTAAGGACATGCATAAGTCCATTCACATGAGTATGAAATCACTCTGATTTCTGTAGCTATATACACTCAAGTGGACTATGGTTGAACCAGTGATAGAGCTCAAGCATGGGAAGCTAATTTTTCACATTAAAAATTACTTGTTTGCTAAGTTGAAAGTGTCAGCTACTATTATTTTTCTTGTTGTCTTGAATGAAGAGGAGGAAAGCACTATAAGAAGCTGTTTGCTGCATAATTCAAATAAGGGTAAAAGTGCTGCATTGATGTGGAATTATAGACAAAAATTTCTTCCTGAGTAGTTCAGAATACAGGGGCAAGATATGAGTGCATTCATGTGCACTGATTTAAAGCAAATAAAAGGGTTAAAATCCTTTATTTAATTCAAAAAGAGATGTTTTGATTTCTCTCAGGAATATTTTCTGCATTGTTATGTGTTCAGCTTCTCCCTACTTAGAGAAACACAATAAATACATAATTTTACCATGCCAAGTGGTAGAATTCTGTAGTTCTCAAATGTAAAATTCCATTTTTTTCTGAACAGAGAGAAAGAAGGAGGAGTTTCTGGTGGGAAGTGATATTTACAGATGTCTCAGTATAATCAAGTGCATATTTGATTTTAGCATGAATTTTCGCATAAGTTATAAACACAAAATGTTGAATTTTAGAAATGCCTTGCAAGCTCTGCTCTGCAACTGACCTCACATGAAGGCTGTCCCACCAGTTTTACTTGCATCACACAAGTACATGGAAACCTACTTCCAATACAAAACCATGCTCTCAGTAATTTCTTTATGAGACTTTACAGATTTGTGCCACTTAGAAGAGTTTTTAACAGTTTTTCATCCTACTTTTTCAAAAACAATGGTATTCATGTTACAGAAAGAAATTAGTAGTACCCATAGTTTTCCATACTGTTGTTTAATGCAAGATATAAATTAATCTTGCCTCCTTCTCTTAAGACCCTTTAATTCCTTCTCCTTAGTAATTTACAGTATATGGTATCTCTTTCTTCCAAATACTTGCTCCAAGTGAGCTAAGAAACAGATAAACTAGACTAAACGATTGCTTCAAGGACTTTGCTCCATTTTTTTTCCTTTTTGATATTAGAGGTACTTATTTAAGGGCAGAGGAAAAATAAACACTGAAACTGAATTTGTGTAGGAAATACCAATCCCATACTTAATTCTGCAGTGTTGCCAGCTGGTAGATGAATTTTTTTTTCCAGCACAGCACATCCATACTTTGAAAATCACCAGCATTTCAGCTTTGAGCATGTGAGGAGATGTCTGTCTGAACAGTTTGTGCAAAAAGGTGAATAGACTACCATAGGATAGACAATTTTTATATGCATTGCCAAGCTGATGTGTTGTCTCATGTGTGAGGAAGGACTGCTCTGAAGTAGGTCAGAATCATGAGTACACTCTCTGTTTTTCTGGTGTTACAGGATTAAAAAATAAATGGGTACCTGACTGTGAGTGGCTCATTTGATTAAAGAGATGCAAAAGCCATGCTAGAGCTGGTACGGCATGACAGGAATGAGGCCTGACACGATCCACCTGTGCTGATGGGGGAAACATATCTTTGAGCATTAGACAGAGGGAACGACTGAGAGGCCTTCAAGACTGAATCAGTGGAGGAAGAGAATACCAACAGCATTGCATGGGTAAGCCAAGGGCTGGCATGACACCACCTGCTAGTGGCAATGCTAGTGGGGAGCATTTACACTGCTCTTGGGAGCACAGAGGGCTCTGAAATGCTTCTACACCAACTCACTCTGTGTTAAAAAAAAATCAAGAATTTACATCTGTTCATACCTCTGATTTACCTGACAAAGTACGGCCAAGCAACTTACTTTTTTTTTTGGTTTGTTGCTTTTTGGTTTTGAGGGTTTTTTGTCATAGCATTATGTTCTCATAATCCGATCAGAATTTCAAAAGCTCAAACTAAATTACTTGAGTGAGTCTGTACCTCTCTTCAGGATATTTGCTGCTGTGTACAATGAGATACCACGGATAGAATGGGTGGTGGGATAGGAGAGTAGACGGCAGCATGCCCTTGGATTTTGACATAAATGTAGAGATTAGTTAGAGCTACCTTCTCTAATTATCAAATGTGCACCAGAATGGCAGAATCCATCTCTAAAATACACTTCCATTAACAAGCAACAAGGTGAGAACAGATATTCAGCATGAAACAGTGTCGAAGAACCTGCCTCTAAACCGAGCAGGTTTTATGGATGAAGAAATCCTAGGTTCACATGGACAGAATGCTCATTAGAAATTGTCATGCATCTTTGGTTGCTTATTAATCCCAAGGGAATCCAGTCTGTGCACTCCATCACCACCCTGTAATGTGAAGCAATGCAAGTAGTGATGATCAGAAAATTTGCTTTGAAAATGCAGTCCTGATGCAATTTTAAAAACTGCCTTAGGCACTAGGAATTCCAGGCATGAGACAAGACTATCAGTTCATTGGTTATACAAATGTTTGATTTCTGTTTTGCTAGGGATCTGCGTTCACTGTTCATTGAGGGCCAGCCAAAGCAGACGGAGTGGGATGGGCTCTTCCCTTGTGACTATCACTTTTGTGGGGATGTGGAGTCTTTTATCCCTATTGCCAGTTATAGACTTGGGAGTCAATTAGTGAAAAGCAATTTTAGAACCTCTAGACAGAAATCATGCTCAATACTTCCTTATTTCTGTAATGTAATATGCACTTACTTACCAGCATACTAAAAAAAAAAGGCAGAAAATAAGGATTTCTGGTTAAAATTATTGGTGCAATTCTAAAGTATCAGCTCTGTCTAGGATCTGTCCCTTAAACCTTTTTCCCGGATGGGAATTTAACTAGATTGATAAGTATTTGACAGATCTCAGTATCAAGATCAAAACTGAATTAGAAGACATAGCTAAGCATAACTGGGGGGAAATAATTAACAAAATTAAGGAGGGTTTTGCTCTATGGGGAACTATTAAAGTTATCTTTATGGGGTCATGTAAATGTAATAAAAGACTCTGCCTGCACCACAATTTAATTCTATATCAGAAATGGTCCCTGTAGATGTACCAAAAGATTATTTTACTAAAATTGCATGTGTATTCTCTTCTGGGCTAAGAAAAAGGGGAACAAAATATTAAAAGTGAATTTCACATAACACACATTTAAAGTTGCCTGAACTCCGTTCGTATCAATGGTACTTAGTTGGATTAGAGAGCACATTTCACATGAATGGCCATCCTAATCTACAAGAAAAGGATAACATAATTATATAGCTATGCTTTAGGACAGTACACCTACTTTCCATGACAGGATCTACCCATGTATTTTTTGTATTTTAAGACTACTACAATTATCTGTTAGAACAATCCCAAATAACACATCTCTGTAAGTCTCTGAATTAATTATCCTCTGAAAAACAGAATGCAGACGTAATTTTAATTTGGCTTGTAACAAAAAAAAATCAGACTGAAGAGTGTGATGTTTTAATATATCTTTTAGAGGTGTGTGCAGCAAACCTGAACTGTTCATTACTGATTTAAATTCTTCTCACTAAATGCTAGCATGCAGCTCTCTGAGGATCTGTTGTTCTTTTTTGCCTCCTCTTTTTCATTAGTGCTTTTCCAATTACACTAAAAACAATTTAATTTGTTCAGAAGTTCTCTTAAAATAATGTCAATCCTTATCTTAAGTCAAAACCAAGGCTATCATAAAAGAATGCCAAACCGAATTAATTTTGCTCTGCCAGTGCCACATGGATGGGGACCCTCATCCCTGCTCACAGCCTTGCCCATGGTTGAAAGGGGTTTGCTCATTGGTGGAAATAGAACGGTTCTGAACAAGCAGGGAGACCCAAGGACACTTTGTAGGTTCACACCCTGACTGCATGACAAAACCATGTCACTGCCTTCTCTGTGCTTTCTTTTAATCAGAGGCCAGGATGCAAGTGCAAGAAATTCACAAGGAAGTGCTCCTGGAATATACTTCCTGACCTCTGTTGCAGCTCTCTTGCTTAGTTCCTGTTTTCCAACTTTTTTTAATCCAGCATGAGAAGACTTATCTTTGCCATTTCATCAAAATGTTCCTCTACCAAATGTCAGGTCAACATAAAACGTTATGTGAGATTTTCCAGCCTGATTCAATAATTTTCATCTGTGGGATCAGCGTCTGGTAGCACAAAGAGCTACTTTTCTTGAATAAAATTTAAAGGGTTGGGCATCTAGTTTCTGCAGTGAACTGGTGTTGCTCCAAATACTCATACTTAGCAAGTGCACGTAATAAATCATGATTAAACATACCTCCAGTCACTTTTCTTCAAGACTGATAATGTTCAGCTACCACAACTTGTCCTTTGCTTTTAAGTTAACGTTAAACTAACACGCCTTTGTTTAAAAACAATTTAAATTAGGAGATAAGCAACTATTATGATCATGATCACCAGTCTAGGCTAGGGTGCCCTGTCCATAGAGGCATATGCTGCAGAAGGTAGGAACAGGAGGAACATGTGGGCTCAGTACCCCTTATGAAAGTAATTTGTGAATTAACTGCTAGTAGTTGGTATCCAGAGACTTGCTTAATCCTCAAAGCTCAAAATTGATGTCTCTTCCAAAGCCCTTTGGCATCAACACATTGCATTCAGTTTTTCACTGCAAAAGCTGATTCTTCCTCTGAGTTCTTCTCTCACTGATACCTTGTGATACTGACTGTTTAGCTAATCGCAAGGTGATAAAAAAAACTTTCACCATTCTGAATTTATTGTCTTCTTATTTCTGTGCCCTATAGCATTTGTGTTGTAAGACAGAAAGGAAAGTGTCTTCTACAGGCTATTTGTAATTTTAAGTATTTTTATCACATCCTTTTTTTCATAGAAAAGAAAGAAAATCCCTTGATCCTTTATCTGCATGTGAGGTTTTTTCCATGCCTACAACTATCTGCGTTTTCTTCTAATGATTTCCATTCTCCAGGTCTTCTAGGGCCACTCCAGCACTGCCACTTTGATCCCAGCCTTGAGCTTGAGTCCAATCTTTACCTTTCCATTATTTGGACATAAGATTGGACTTTGATAATGGCACATGGTAGGATTCAGCTGCAGCCCATTCTACCTTGAGTGCAGTGAAAAGCTCAGCCTGAACACTTGCAGGCACAGTGGTATTTATTACCTGAGGCTGGGAGGAAAATCAGCTGCTGGGGTCCCTGCTCTGGGCTGTCTTCTGCTCCTTTTTTCTCGTGCAGGACAGACCTAGCCTAATTCTGCAAAAGTGTCTTCTAGATTCAGCAAGCAGAACTGAGGATGGCATTCCAGAACAGGGAAAGTATTTATTTTGATAAAAAGTATGATGGTGTTGTATTTTCTGCCTTATTATTATCAGGATTGAGACACATGCAAAAATCTTGCCTTCTTTTGTTAAGCACAGCCACTTTTTAGTTTAGAACTTCCCTGAGATACACATGTTCTCCTTATACTGCATGATTCATTTGATCAGCTTTCACATTACTTATTCAGCTGTCAGCTCATTCTAAGATTCTCATAGTCTTTTTGAGGTTTTCATGTCTGATTTGCTTTTATGGCCACAGAAAGTTACTGTCCATACATTGTTAATTAATAAAGCTGTGTGTAATCAAAATGAGGTGCTCAGAGACTTTTGGACTGAACAGAGATTTTGGAAGACTCTGAATAAACTTACTGAAAACACCTACTCTTCAGCATGATTAATTGTCAAAACATTAGAGGAAAACCTGTTTCAGAGTTGCTGTTCTGGTGATGTTGAATAGCTGTTAGAGATATCAAATAATACTAGGGACAAGCATTAATGTGAACAAAATGTTTTTACTGTCTTCAGTGAGACACAGCTGAACTGCCACATAACATGCTGCAGTCTCAATATGTGTACACATAATTGAAATATAGAATCAGAGAGTCATTGAATCATTAAGGTTGAGATAGACCTCTAAGATCATCGAGTCCAAACGTTAACCTAACAGTACATCATTTAACCATGTCCCTAAACACATCTACATGATTTTTGAACACTTCCTGGGCAGCCTGTTCCAATTCTTGACAGTGAAGAAATTTTTCCTGATATCTGGTATCCACACCTCCCCTGGTGCAACTTGAAGCCAATTTCCTCTGGGTCTGCTGCCTGTTATTTGGGAGGAGAAGCTAATCCCCACCTGGCCACACCCTCCTTTCAGGCAGTTGTAGAGAATAACAAGGTCTCTCCCGAGCCTCCTCTTCTCCAGGCTAAAGGAACCCAGCTCCTTCAGGTGCCTCTCATATAACTTAGTGTCTAGACCCTTCACCAGCTTTGTTGCTCTTCTCGAGCACCTCGATGTCTTTATTGTAGTGATGGGTGTGATGCCCCAGCCCTCACTCAGCACTTTATCTAAAAGTGGCATAAGGTACTACTTTTCCCTGAGGTGGCACAAAGGACAACTTGACAGAAGTTCCCAGAAGGTTAAAAACCAGACTTTACTGGCAAACTTCAGAAGATCTAGAACCTAGCAAAATTCAAAGGAAATATTGAATCAGAATAAAGTATTTCACAAAACATTGACTTAGCAAACTCTAATCCATCCAACCTTAAATTACATAGATTTCAAGAAGAGAAAATTAATTAGGAAAAGAAAAGGAGAAAGGCAAAAAAGAGGGAGAAAATAAGGATGTAGCTACCTCTTGGATCCAGGATGGCCTCAGCTGCCACAAAATCCAGCGACACTAGCAAGGCAGATGTGTGCATTTCTGGGCAATGGTTTTTATCTGGCCTGGCCATCCCCCACCCCCAGATCTGGCCTCCTGGGGCAGGGTGTGTGCCATTGCTTCCACTGGCTGTGCCAGTGACTGACAGCCATTCTGGGCTAGACTGGAGGCTCCAGGGGTGTGGGGTGTAGAGGTGTGCACCGTTCCACCTTCACAGAACTTGCCCTGCCCTACCTCCAACCCCCCTCTGCAGACACACAGACACACACCCCCGTTGTTTTAAGCCAATAATAATTTTCTCCAGTCTCTTACAAGGAGCTATTTCTTTCTGTGACTGTCCTCATTAAAGTGAGCTGCTTATTTCCAGAGAACAAGAGTGCTGTTTGCAACTTCTACCCATGGCTGCCTACTTTTTGCTATCCAATGCTCAATTACAAAATTATACAATCATGACTAGCTAGCTGTCCTCAATAGCTTACTGCTCACCCATGAGCTGAAATGGTGAGAAAAATGTGAAAGAGGATATGGAAGGGCAGATGCCCCATTCCTGGGAGCCTGCAAAGTCAGGTGGGACAAGGCTCTGATCAAGCTGATGTAGTTGAAGAGGTCCCTGACCATTGCTGACTCGAGTAAATGACCTTTAAAGGTCCCTTCCAACCCAAACCCTTCTGTGATTCTAAGATTCTATATTTCAGCTCTCTTGCAGAAATGACTGCCCATGTAACAGGCAGCCTAGATGAGTCAATTTTATCCGACATATTCAGACATCTGTTTGAGCACCCCTTTTTGAGTGCTCTGTGCTCAGGATTTGTAGTGCTAATTTCTTTATTAACTTGTTTTTATAGTCATCAACACTTTTGAAAATTGGCTGGACAAAAAAGCCTCAAAATGTAAACTTGCGGTATTCAGCTCCCTTTGTCTGACAATAATTAGTAACACAAGTAATATAATAGGCTGTGTATGCTCAAATCACATACTTTCAAGTCATGACTTTCACCTGGACATTGGTAATTTCAGGAATCAGAACCGTGCAAACTTCTTTGTAAGGAGGTAAAACTTCCTACCTGTAAAGGGAAGACACACTCTAAAATTCCCCCTGGTCCACAGTGATGCAATTTTGGGACACACTAGCAGAAGAAATATAAATGATACTTGAGTGTTTCATTCCAGACACTCCGTCTCCCTAATGATACATCAGAGTATTTTCATCTAACCTCTCCTGCTAAATCATTGGTAGTATTGGCTAGATATCGATGATAAATGTATCATATTGATAGCTAAATATTGGTAGCTAAATGTATCATAATGCATCATTGTAACATCTCCAATACCTGCTGATAAATGGCTTCAATTTCTTGCTACAACAGCAATTTATGAAAGAATATCACATAAACTTCAAGATAAACTCCCACAATTTGAAGAGATTGCCTCTTTTTACACTTTATAAATAGAAGCAAAGATTGTACATCTCCTCCAATATCTGTGTTGAAATGGTCTATTCTTATTCCCAAAGGGAGCAGTATAGTGCTCAAATGGGGAGCTTCTTTCTGGTCTAAGCTGTTGTAAATCTGGAAGAGCTGAGGCAATTTACTCCAAAGAAGGATCTGTCCCCAGGAGCCTGCCTACTGTTACTTCTCCAGCTCTCAAGCTTTACTGAATTGATTTCCTTTTTCTCTCTTTTTGCAAGGATCCCTTACCCAAAGAGAACTAGCTGCTTGGGGACTGCCAAAATGGAACAGATGAAGAGCACCACAATTTTCAAAGAAACTATTTTACTAAAATGCAGCAGGTGTCTCCCCTCTTTCCTGAGGCAAAAACTCTTTCCACAGGAGCCTAGTATTAGCTATCAATATTAGACATAGGAAGCCTTAAGATATTGGTTCTGTGATAGGAAGTTTCTATGAGCCAGATAAGACACTGACCTGATTCCACTTTTGTCCGAACTTGCATTTATTAACACCTTGTGCTGGGCAGCAGGAGGGGCAAAAAATTCGGCATTAAATGCTGTCAAAATATTTTCAAAACATTTCAATAGCCATTTTCCATGAAACACAAGTGGAAAGCACAAAACAGCTGACAGTAAGGCACGTGGTTTATATAATTGCTCCATTTTCACCTCTGAGTAGTTACTTTACTTCCAAGTTGTACTTGTAAAATCTTTATGTATCACCATCATTTATTTCTGGTATGGAATAAACGTACACATGTATTTCATCTAATCAAGTCAGTATACAAGCAGGAACAAGCTGACAAAGTGTTCCTCATGATCTTTTAATGTACCTCTTCTCTTTTCTATATTCCCTTCAGTTGTCATCTCCTCTTGTCTTCTGTCAAACTGTTGCAAGCATGAAAATAATAAATAATACACGCTTCATAATACAGCAACTTTATACAAGTGCTTTTAACACATAAGCTCTTCAGTGAGACATGAGAGAGAAAATTTGACTTGTTGGTCTCTTATTTTAAAATGGATGAGAAGACATTATGTTCCATTTGTGCCACATCTCACAGATGGTGCCTGGGAGTTGACAGAGGGAAGATCTTCCCTCAGTGCATACAGCACTGGCACATCATCGGTAACACTGGCTTCTGAAACAGAGACCCCCAAGCACCTCAGGGAAGCCCTCAGGAGGTCAAGGTCCATCAGATTCCCTGAGGCAGGTCTTTCCTCATCTCACATCCCAGGACGGCTACAGTGACGCGTGCTAATTCCCACCCAAGCACAGCAGCTGGTCCCAGGTATGGAAACTTACAAACATCAGGAAAGGTGGCTCACACAGGAACAGCTATGCCCAGGAGAAGAGCACCTTGTTTTCATCATGCAGGTTAAGATTTACTCTGCTCTATGTTTGTATGCAAGAAAGAGCTGAGTTGTCCCTTTATTCCCTCAGATGTTTCACGTCATAGTTGAGACGGAGACAACAAAAAGCAACACACTTCATTTTCAGAAGGCTTCAAACTGCTTTTATTATAGCATGCATGCTTTTTAGACATTCTTACAAAACTCATAAGTTTACACTTTACTTAGTGGTCATGAGAGACAAACAAAGTGCTTATTGGAATAGGCAGTTGCAGGTTTCTCTTATTTATCCTTCTTTCTTCCTTGGTTTCTACGTCAATGACCTTGGTAGAAAATTCTTTCGGGGGTGAACATGGATCCTCTTGTCAAACTTTTCTCTGGCTCACAAAAGTCACTGTAAAACCTCTTCCACAGTTTCAAACTCTTGCAAATTTGGCCAGGCTTCCCTGAGCTCTGCTGCCTCTGTTTTTAGGCTGATGCAACACCAAATTAAAACAAGAATAGCAGAAGTTTCCAAAATTCTAGCATCTGTTTGCTAGCTATGGATACCCTGGCCAATGAGGACAGCTTTGAGGTCCCTTTTGCTCTTCTGTTAGCACAGAAAAAACCTAAAGGTCTTTTGTGGCCTTTTGTGGCCCACACACTCCCACACACTCCCCTGAGGAGTTCAGAAGGAATTGGGACTGCTGGAGGACAAATGGGGCTAAACAAGGAGATCATAATTAAATAAAGCAAATTAGCAAATGTTGGAGTCAGCCACTGGTTCTAACGAAATGGTTTAGGATAAGTAAACACTCAAGCACTTATGCATTGAACCAAATCTGGCATGGAGGAGATCAAGCCAAGCAAGCTCTGTCATATTCTGCTAGAAGTTCGTATAGTAAAACTGATCATATTTCTCAATTTTCAGACAAGGCAGCCTGAGTCTCTCTCTAAGTGCACCTGTTTAGTTTTATTTGGTTTTTTTTCCCTTTCTTTCCAGCTGCTCACAACACCAATAAATGACTAAGGAACGCCATTACTGTAAAATATGCTGAACACCCCAAAGCTGTATTTACAGGAAGGATGTCACATTATCGTTTCCATACCATTAAATATTAGTTTAGGCCTTATATAACCCTTAGAGATAAAACAGGTTTTTCTTCAAGCCTCAAGGAAATGCAGTAGGAGGCAATTTTCCAAGTGGTGCAGACAAGTTACGCACGCAGGTCTTGTTATTCATGCATTCACTAAGAAAATTTAGCTCCCTGCCCTTCCCTGCTTTTCCCAGTTTTCTCAGCAAGATGCAATAGGATTTAGAAAACCAAGAGATAAAATGTCTTGGCCTGAGTATCAGTGAAAAGAAGCAAATGTTATTTTTCGTCTCCTATTTTGCAACATGACTTGATCTACATTCCCTGCAATTTTAAGGAAAGCTTTTGCAGAGCACAGTGATAATACATACAAGCTTCATCATGTATATGCTCTTTCCAACTTGATAGTATGAGATTCGGGCTGGGTTCTTTCCTTTCCTTAAGCAGAGTTGTTTTTCCTCTATTTTATTTTCCAGATTTACACAGAGGAGCAGCACATTGATGGCTCTGAAAATCAAGGACTTAAGCTCCAGTATTCCGAGTCCCCAGCTATTACTTGTGACGTGTAACACAGACGTTAAAAAGCTTTGAATATTATGGGTGATCACCAGCACATGTTACCTGCTATAACCTGGAACAGAGTTAAGGTAATCATAAACTCAGATAACAGGTCCCTCAGATAACTGTTAAATGATCATTTTATTGGTGTTACGTTTGCATTGATTAAGGCACAGAAATCTTCACAGATCTGAGTCAATAATCAGGAGGACAAGGTGCAACATTTCTTGATATTCTGGAAAAAACATATTTAAGAGATTATGACTGTATTTCTCTATCTTGCAGATTCTTGTTAGTCTTTATCTGCTTGTAATTTTCCAGTTATTATCAGGATTTAAAACAATGATAAGGAAACCTCAAATTAAATCGCTGATTTTAGATGTTCTTTGCATTTGTACTTGTGAATCAACTTTGTTCTCTCTGGCACAATAATTAACACAAGCTGATTTGCAACTATATGTGCAAGGTATATTTGATATATTTCAATGTCTTTTTTATTTTAACATATAAATATACACAATGAGACTGTGACAGTCATTATAATTTGTTCAGACTTTGACATTTTACGTATATATTATTTCAGAAAAATGACAAAACACTTCTCTTTCTTAAATGATTATTTTATTTGGGGTTTGTACCAAAATGCATTGGGGTAGAAATTAAAAATCAATTTAAATGGATAAAACTGGTTTAGTTAATTGTTTTTAACTATCTTAAACATACAGCATCCCTTTATGTCCCTGTAAGAAGGAAGTTTATTTAAAACTAGCCAGATTACTAAATGAAAGATGGGGATATGTTTAGTCAGCTGAGGGATTACTTCTTGCCTCCAGGAGCTAATACTTAGATGTCTAACATGCAGATAAATGGCTAGTGAAATTATCGGAAGTGCCTATAGGGGCTACTGCCTCATTTACCCTGAAGTCAATAGGAGTTAGACTTTTAATCTGTAGGAGGGATTTTGAAACTCCCACTGGTCATCTGTCTCCATCTCTAGGCACCAAAATATCTTTGGAAATCTGACTTCTCACTATTAAGGTTTTGTCCATATTCTCCACTTTTTTTTTTTGTTTATAGATTAGAGCACAAAACAGTGCCACATTTTCAGCCTTCAAGCCATTTCTGAATTTTCCAGGAGCAATGATAATTAAATGACAAAAGCACTGTACCTGCCAGTTCAGCTAAAAGAAAGAAAATACAGGCATTTCTGAACAACGTCTGAAAAGCAAACATAAAGTAATATCAGCATCATGGTAAAGGAAGAAAAAGCAGTACATGAAAAAGTAGTACATTACTGGATTTGAAGACATAATAATTATTTTAATAAAGTCCATGTTGACCTTAAAAATTTAATGTTTTTCTTCTAATTGCCAAGTAGCTCTCTTTGAGTATGAGAATCTTTCTAGTATATGAAATAATGCTAAGAAAAATCTAACCTTTATCAGAAGTTGAAGTGTTTTACATCTGAATTCAATTTTATTGTTAATGCAATTAATTTTACATATATTCTTAAATTAAATAGAAATATCTATTTTAATTCTAACTTTTCAGTACCTCTAGAAATTCACAAAAGCACACTGGATACCTGGGCTGCTGGTACAGTCACTGGGGCATTACACGTCTTGAAATACAAACTGAGCAGGGCACTTAAGAAAGTACCGGTGAGAAAACCATATCAAATTCAGCCTTTCAGTGTCTTTGCTGATGTGCTTTCAGATGCTTCCTCATACTCAGGATGCCCTGTCTGAACTCTCTAATGGATTTAGACAGCTACATCTTTTCCCTTAAAAGCCTAAATGCATTGGTGCTGCTGCTTTAGCCACTAGGTCAGTGGTATGAGCTTTCACCTTCCTTGAACTCCCTTTTCTGCCAAGGAAGGTCTCCTAAGATAGGAGATGAGCTTCCATATAACAAGGTAAGCAGTAACTTTCCAAGGTGGGAGTCCACCCTAACCACCTACCGAGATTTTACTATTTTGCCTATGAATATTTTCTCACAGAGAGATGACCTAATCACTTGGCTGCACTGTTATTCTTCTTTCTGTCTTGGGTTATTATTGTAGCAAACATGAAGCATCATGTACAGGCTAAAAGAAGTTTTTTCCATACTTAGTATTTTCTGTGCTCTCTCTGGATGTTTTCCTGGCAGCAAAATCTGTGCATTGACCCATGTCCTTCTAAACCCTGGACAATTTGGGTTAAGCTGTGGAGTTAAACCAACAGCAAATAATCACTCCAAAGATGAGGAAGGGACAGAAAACCTTGCTGGAATTTCTAAGTAGTCTTAGGTGTGGCATGATATGTATGGCCACTGCTGAGGCCTCTCTCTGCGTGCTTAGGGGAATTTTCCCCTAAGTGAATGTCGGAAATGCAGTGCCTACAAACTTTAAAAATACCCAGGATTAAAACAGAGTTGAGTTGGAGGCATGCCACTTTTTCAGTTTAGGCATTCAGTCTAGATTAATCTCATCTAGTTTTAGTCATTTGTAGGTGATGAATCTTCCAAACAGCTTTAGATATCCAACTTACACTGTATGAACTGAATGTCATGACCCAGCTTCTTTTAAGCAAGGTGAGATTTGCTACTAAAGTATAATTCTGGTGTAGATGATATTTCAGGGGCCTGGTTTCCTCTGTTTCCTCATCTTTCCTCATCTTTTCTGCTGGATTAGAAATTATTGGTCCAGTATGTATTTTGAAAGTTTTATATGTATTAAAAATAATAAGTTACATTTCTGAAAATAGAAAGGTTTTCATCCCTCACTGAAGACTAGAAATATGAAAATCCCATTAAACTGGTTTGATCAAGCAAATTTTAGAAAAATTAATATTCCATATATGTTTACAGTGAGAAGTTCTGATGTAATTATTTATAGTATCTTTTTTACCTAAGATGCCTTGTGTGTAAGAAATAAGTAAAAATATTTCTATCTCCCCTTCCTTCCCACAGAAAAACCACAGTCAAGGAGAGGGACTTCAGCACTAGGTTTGTTCTCGATGGATGGACTTCAGATCCTGTAGCTGAGTCTTGTCCCTAAGTTTATGTGCATGCATTTTAGCAAGCAGGTTTTAGGGATGGAGGGAATGACTTACAATACCTGAATGGATGGACCACTTGGTGGATAAGGAATTGGCTGGCCATTCAACACACTGTTGTAGTCAATGGCTTGTTGACAAAGTGGACATTGGCGACAAGCGATGTTCCTCTGGGCTCAGTATCGGGGCTGCCACTGTTGAACATCTTTGTCAGCAACATGCATGGTAGGATCCAGTGCGCTCTCAGCACATCCATAAACAACACCGAGTGTTAAAGGAGAAGACACTGCCCAGAATTCTCTCACCATTCAAGGAGTGTCACACACACCACCCAGGCTTTCCTTGCTAGTACTGGAGTCTGTTCTCAGTGGGGCTGATGGGCTTCCTTTCAAGTCCTTGCACACACACTCATTCTCAGAAGCACTTCCTCCTTCAGGCTCTATCCTGGGTTTTCTGCAGCAGAATCAGATTTATAGAAATCAATAATTTAATAGAGTTATAAGGCAACAGAATGGCTTAAATTGACCCAGAAACAAAAAAACCTCCAGGCAATTAGACCCTCATGATTTATGCATCTGGCCTCACGCACTCTTCACATGATTTCAAGTCCAATGGTGATTTTTGGGCTGGGATCTTCTAACACCTTATTGGACTCTTTCTCTGTCTTCCCATAGCCAGCCTGTTAACTGCTTTTATCTTGTCAAGCTGTAGCTTCTGCTGGTGGCTGCAGCCTCCTTGTCTTCTGGTTTGTGTTTCTTGTGCACTAGATCAGTCAGGACACAGTAATGAAAAAAGGCCTAGACTTAGGGACAAAAACCAATTTGCAACAACTAAACATCAGTGTGTTGTTAATATTCTTCCCAAACTAAAGATAAAACACAACACTGTACCAGCTACCAAGCAAACCAACTCTGTTCCAACATATCTGGGTGGAAGTTCACAGCTTGCGGCTCAGGGCTCCAGCAAATCCAGCTGCTGAGCAAGTGGAGTCAAGCAAACAGCAGGTTAAATCACACAGTATTGTAATTCTGAGTGACCCATTCTGTTTAAAACTCACTTATTTAAGCTTAACAAAAATCATTTCTCAAGCAGACGTGACACTGGAGGGAGGGGATGCCATGCAGAGGAACCTTGTCAGGCATGAGAGCTGTGCCCATGCAAGTTCAACAAGGCCAAATACAAGGTCCTGAATGTGGCTCACAGCAATCCCAGGCACAAATACAGGCTGGGTGGACAGCAGATTGAGAGCAGCCCTGAGGAGATGACCTGGGGCTGTTGGTGAAGGAGAAGCTCAACATGACCCAACAACATACAGTTGCAGCCCAGAAAGCCAATTGTGTCCTGGGCTGCATAAAAAGCGGCATGGCTAGTAAGGCAAGGAGAAGATTCTGCTTCTCTGCTCTAGACTCCCAAGACTCTACCTGCAGTGCTGCATCTTGCTGTGAGATCCCCGGAAGAAGAAAGACATGGACATCCTGGATGAGTCTGGAAGAGGGAGACCAAGATAATCAGAGGAATGGGGCACCTCTCCTGGGAGGACAGGCTGAGACAATTTGTGTTGTTCAGCCTGGAGAGGAAAAGGCTTCATGGAGACCTTGTAGCACCTTCCAGTACCTACAACAGGCCCACAAGAGAGCTGGAGAAGTACTTTCAAGAAAGGCATACAGTGACAGGACAAGGAGGAATGGCTTCAAACTAAAAGAGGGCAGGTTTAGATTAGATGTAAGAACAAAATTCTTTGCTGTAAGGGTGGTGAGGCACAGGAACAGGTTGCCCAGAGAAGCTGTAGATGCCTCATCCCTGGAAGGGTTCAGATCAGGTTGGATGGACTTCTGGGCAACCTGGTCTAGTGGAAGGTGTCTGTGCCCATGGTGGGGAGGATTGGAATTAGATAGTCTTTAAAGTCTTTTCCAATGCAAACCATTCTATGATTCTACAACACAAACCCTTGTAGAGATTTCACATGCTAATTTCTACACTATGACTTAACTTCCAGTTAAGCTGTGCAGAAAATCACACTGGCAAAGGCCAGTATCCACATCAGACACAGAGGAGTCCTGCAAAAATCAACGTCACTGAAAGAAGAGTGAGAGTCCAGATGGCCACACACCTGTGGGGTCTCTCTCCAGTTTTTGGAGGATGCATCCTCTTTTTCATCCTCAACTCCTGACTATGTGTTTCCTTTTTCCTTTCCCCATTGTATGAGGTACTAGGAAGGTAAAGACTTCCCAAACATCCTACCACATATTCCCCCTTCAACACATATTCTCCCTACATCATGCATTGTAAGATCATTAAATTTAGTTTTAAGCCCACCCTGGGCAGAGAAGTTCATACCCCTGAGTCTATTAAGCCTTCTCATTTCCCCCTAAAGTTCAAAAGTTCAGATTGTGCTCAGCTCTGCCACAAACTTTCACAGCTTGATGTTCTTGAAGACCTCCGTACCCATTCATCCAGAACCTGATTGGTCCTTTTGGGTCATTAGTTACATACTTTGTTCATAAAACCCTCACCCTGACACCCATTCTTCCAGACCCTGATTGGTTCTTCCAGGTTATCTAGCTATTTGTAAAGACATACACACCGATTTCTCCTACTGAAGCCAAAGGGTGTTTTTTATAAAGAAACATACAATCTTAAACACCTCCATCTCTCACTGGCAGTTTCACCAGTATTTAAAATGTGTTGCCCAGTATTTAAAATTGCCCTCCTTAATGCAATCCTGATTTTGTCTAGCTTGAGCTTGCTGTTGTATTCTACTGTTTATTCTTTCTGCTTTGTTGTGAATCTTCTGCAACCGGAAATTTCTTCTCTGTGTGGGTTACAAATCAACTGACTCCCTTCTTTTCATCCCTAGGTTCTTGTGGTTTGCTGCATAGGGTGTATTTTTCAGGTACTATATTACTCCCATAGATTTGTTCTGAGCCTTACGAGCTCTTCTTCCCTTTTAAAAGTGTAAAACTGGGTATATGACTGCAGCTACAGCCTCACCCTTTCACCATCTCTAGATATTTAAGACTCTGGCACAGAATCAAAATGGCAGTTTATTTAATCGGTGCTACCTGCTCCATGTCACAGTATTATAGTGGGGCTCGTATTTAGTTGGTTAGCCACCACAACCCCACAGTCCTTCTCTGGGGCTACAGGTTCCCAAGTCACCGTTTTTCACTCCGTACATCTAACTTACATTCTGTACTTCTACATGCGTGACCCTGACTTTTCCAGCATTGAAATTATTTATTTTTAATAAGTGCATTTCCCCCAGCAATCCAATTTCCTTCACAGAACTAATCTGTTCTTATTACTTACAGTGTCAACAGTATTTGTACCAGCAGCAGGTTTTATTAGCAATTATTTTAACACTTCCTTTCCAATGATTAATACATCTATTGAATAACTTAGGCCAGATGAACAGATTCCTACAACAACTTACCAGAAACCTCTACATTTTGATAATTAAGCAACAGCAACTCACCAACTTACAAGCTACCTAAAATGTGTTAAAGTGATATGGTAGAGTGCTAAACTTTAATCACAATGTAGGGTAATTTTTTTTCCAGTTGCTTTATAGCATCAAGCTATACCATGACAGCATGTTTATCTCTGTCAATAAAGATTGGTGTCTTATTAAAAGCATACATTTTTTATCTCTCTTAGACTTTCTAATACTGCATCATCTTGATGTTACACTTTACGGGTACTATTTGTCTGTTTTACTGACTTGTGAGAAGCATTCAGAATGTTACATGCAGCACAACACAGGCTTTTATCGTTATCTGTCTATTTGGTTGCAGCCACTTTGCTGTCCTCCACCTCTGTGTGCTACCTACATGTTCCTGTCTGGTAAGCACTGGCAAAGATTGCTTCTTCATTGTAGAACATAATCCTGAGTGATAAAAACTGCAGTTTCCAATATGTCGAAAAACCAGAGGAATCTTCTTGGCTGGTACTTACATTTTGCATTGAACCACGTGATCAGTCAAATCCACACCACACAGATGTCAATTGGTGTCATGGTTTTGTTCTGTATTGTACCACAAAAAGGATTAAATTAAAATTTACATTAATAATTTAGGAATACAGAAAGCATTGAAGACAGGTTTCAAGAAATGAAAAGTATATGAAAAGTCTTAAAAAATCCTGACTTCAATGATTCAGGGAGAGATAAACAAATTATGAGCATACATAAATACATAAAATGTAATTATTTTTCTTCTCTTCTGAAGAGATGCAGCTTTATTTTGTGAGCTTTTTAAACTTCAGATAGGAGTCTGATCTTTCACTGCAGATTTTATTATATCCAGTTATTGTCAAATCAATAGTTCATTTTTAATTCCAATAGTTCATTTTAATTCCAATGAGAATCATTCATACTGATGTCTATTTTAAAATAAACTATCAGTTAAAATAGAAAACCTGCCTCCAAGGTAGGACAAAAAGAGGGAAGGTTAGTGACAGGTTCATAATCAAAGCTCCTGTCTTTATTGAGAAATAAACACTTGTGAGGATTCTCAGTGTGTTTTATAGTCTTAACGGCTGTCAGGTCTCCCTTGATTGACCCTGAATAAAATCTAACTAGGGGTGTCAAAAAAATATGTCCATCAACTTTGCTCATGCATTACAACATAAAAATTGACTGGAGTCATTGACTACAGGTAGCATTGAGCAAAACTACACAAGATAAATACTCTGGTTTGTGGATACTCATTCAATCCACTTTCGTCTGCCACCTTGATTTTTGGATTGGGCACTCATGGATAAAAAGTAGGTGATCTGAAAAAATCGTGTGTGTCTTTTAAAAGACAGTATCATGTTATGTTACTCCCTTCACAGAAATTTATGTTACATGGTGTTAAACCATAGGCTAAGCTTAATGTAACACGATGCATTAAAAACTGCACATCATGATTGCAATGTGTGTCAGAACAATGAATTGCTATATCACATATCTCTTCATTTGTACGTAGGGGACCCATGGAAATAATTCGCAAAAGGATATATTCTCCTTTTGATGCACACACATAAATCCTTTTTCCTCTCACTACTTCCAGTTCTTCACCTAATGGTCGGTCTGAGCTAAGAAAAACTGCTTTTGAAAAAGCCTCAAGTTAGCTAGAAAAGGTATGAGTTGCAGCTAAACATTTACTATGGGCACAGTTTAACCCTGAAAACTGTAGGAGAGGGCTGTTTTGTAACCTACTCTCTCTCATAGTGTCATATTTGAGGAATCACCATTGCTGCCTTCTCTACCTAGGGTAAATTGTACTGTCACTATAACTTTGCTGAAAATTAGTAGTTTTCCATCTGATTTTATACCAACACTTCCCAGTGGGCTGCTTCCTTTTCACAGAAGCATAGTTGAAACCAGAATCCATCCCAGGGGCGTTTGGAGAAGGTACAAAGGCAGAAATGAGAAAGGACTTCACCCCTGACCCTTTCCAGCTTCTGCCTTGTATCTCCTTTCTCCTTTACTTAGCTTCCCTATGTAACTGTGCCTCTTCCATAACAAAACACAACTCTCACTTGAATCGCCACATTTAGTAGAGATCTTGCAAACTGTGCAACAGCAATTCATTTTATCCTTGTCCTGTTCCATACTTGTGCAACTTGCTTGTATCTGTGGAGTTGAACAACTCTGTAAGTGTTTTGGGGAGATATTTGTGGAAGACAATTTTGACCAGGAATAATCACCTGATAAGAAAGTGGGAGCAAGAGGTTTGTACTACAAGGAATACTGATGCTGTTTTGTATGCTGACAGCCAGGGAAATTAATTCTTGTGCACTTAGATGGTGTCTAGCTGTGTGCTGGCAGCTGTATAGAGGCTAATTTTATCTACTTAACATATATTAAAAATTAAGTAAACACAAATAACTTTTATTGAAAATCTGATCTCATTTCGTAGTATTCTTTGGGGAGGCTGAATGAAATTTCATTTTCCTATTAAAAAAGATAAAATTTGAAGGCTAAATAATTTCCACATTTTGTTTGATCGTAAATGAAAATGAAATTATAGTCAGACTGCACACATGGTTTTGATGGGTAAACAAAATAGTATAAAAGCTCATTGAGCATTTACTTATTAAAATAATGGTCTTCAGTCCTCAGCTGAAGCACACATGCATTTGGTCATGAGTTTTTCAAGCTGTCGAAACCAACTGCCAATGGATAGACAAGGTGATGGAAACTGCCACTGGGGCTTAGTGGACTAAACCCTAGTGGCTACACTTCCCTCTGCAAGAGTTGTTCTGGCCTCAGCAGCATAGGTGGCATAATGTCTTAAATTGGAGCTATACCAGGTGACAAACGTATTGGCTCTAAAGTTGAAGTGAACTACTGGTATAACACAAAATAGCTTCACTGCAGAAAGTCTCTTATTATTAGAGCCAAGAAAATAAATTTAAAAGGGAGGATTGCAGGATTAATAGGACTCGGTATTTAGAAGTGGATTATTTCTTGTGGGTAGTGTTTAATTGAGAGACATATTAATTGGGACTGTTACTATAGAAGGGACTTGTGGCATACTGCAACGCTTTTGAGTGTGTCTGCTCTTTTCTTGTGATGAAGCATATGTACGGTCTTAATTTTTAAGCTGGTCTTTCACAGAGAAGTTATGAGTTGTAGGCAGTGCTTTACACCCTGGTGTGCTTGCTTGCAAGTATATTAGGCGCACTGTGCACACTCCAGATTAAACATATACTACATAATTGTTTATGTGTGCAGACATCTGAGCTCATCAGGCTGAATAGCTACTTCCATGAAACGAGAATAAGCAGTAATTACTATATGTGCTCCTATCAACAAGAAATTAACAAAATCTAGATGGAATTTTTTTAGCTAGAAGGCATAGTGAATTGGCAGTAACAATTACTCCCACTAAAGTAAATTTGTAAATTTTACTGTACAAATCCAGTAAATTTGTACAAAACATGTATCAAACTGCCTTGAAAATATTGCTTATGTGGAGCCAGATGAAAGCTAGAATGACCAGGTGACACTGGCTAGAGAAGAGGAAGTCATATTCACAGCAAGTGCAGCTTTACATGTGAGCTGCTGGGAAGGAGGAATACAGGGGAGTACATAAAGGTAGGTTTAAGGGTCCCACATATGAAATGACTTGCTCTGTATGTCAGCATAGCTACATCATCAGCAAATCATGTTGAGGCACCTGCCTCTATGCAACAGTGCTCTCATAATGACTAGGGCTAATAGATCCTATGAAAAACCTTCAACCAGATGCAACACAAGCAGAATGCTGCCAAAAATCATTGCAGAATTGATAGTTTCTGTACCATCCAAAAGGTACATCAGGATTCACAGTCTTCATAAAGGATTGTATTCAACTGCATTGTAACATCATTAATTCACATGGAAATGTATCTACGATTGACTAGGCAAAAATGGTTTCAAAGATGTTCTGGAAAACAAACTCCCCCACCCCCACCTCTATTTAAAAAGCAGTGTCTGTCCTGGACAGCATTATACATACTTCCCTGCATATCCAGATATCCATATCCCTAGAAATAAATTTATTGGCCTTTCAAATGTTAACTAATAATTTTCAGTTATTAATACAAATGTATAATAATAACAAAGTACATTGTGCTTTCTGTCACATTTTACAGAGTACTCCATGATCTACCAGTAACATCTTTTTCACATTATTATCATATATGCTTAAATATGAACACAGATTTGGTATATTTTCATCTATTTAGTTAAGTGAATTAGCTGTAAGAAAACAAGTGCATTCTACTTCTAAAATTCAGTAGCTGAGCCTAAGCACTGTCTGTAGTGCAAGTCAATGCTTCAGGACTAGAAATAAAATCTTTTTAGCTTTTGGAAACATGAGTTATTTTCTTAATATTGCTGCTTCAAGGCAATTTTTTGGTTTTGTACTGTTATTTGTTGTTGGTCTTCTCACTTATTGAATAACTTTGTCAAATATAGAAATGGTATTGAAGAGTATTCTTGAAAAAATTCATGTCTAGGTGTATGGTGGTAATTCAGCTTTACTTGCAGACTTCTGTATTTTCAAAGAACGTGTAGCATAACTGGGTTGCCTTAGAATTTTTAAGAGAACAGCTTCAGCCCCAGCATGACTTGATACAGCTTTCTAAAGACAGACTAGTAAGATTTCAGTTTCTGGCAAAGTAAGGGTCTGCATTTTCCTTTGCCTCTGCCAGAATGCTGCCCTCCTTCCTCCCCCCTCTGCATGGCTGATGGCGGATTTGTGTATCAAATATATAATACATCTGTGAACTTGTCTCCAGGTCACAGGCATTAATGGCATTAAGCTAATGTTGATCTTGAGACCTGCATCTCCCTTCAGCAACTACCTGCCAAGCGAAGGCCATGTGTTCCAGGTCTCCTGGGAAGGCTTGCTGGGCTCTGTAAGAGGGGTTATTTTCATCCTGTTCTGCAGATAACACACAACTCTGTGGACTTGAGCAGTCTTGACCTTGCTTGTACCATGTCTGAAAGGGGCCTGGTGGTGCCAGCCGCTTTGCCACAGCTGCTGGCTAATGACCTGCAACTGTCATGTCACCAGAAACAACATGACTTCCTTCCTTGCAGCCAAGAGATACTGGTCACTGGCAGTACCAAAGGTCGGGGTAAGCCACTAACACAGGACAAAAGGATGTGGGGGAAAAAAAATCCTCTGCACACCTTCCTGAACTGCACTTCACTGAAAATGTATTTGCCTTTATTTGTTCATTGAAGCTATCATTTTTTCTTTCTTGTTGATTTAAATACTCATTCAGGGGAAGTTCTTTCAAACATAAACCCTAGGGGTTGGTTTTTTCCCCAGGAATTTATACCCTTAAGTGGTCAGCCTCTACTAAGCATAACCATAAAGGAAAACAGCCCTTGAACCAGCGGTCGATTTCAACTATAGGGCTGAGCTGCCAGTGCTAATCTTGCCTCTTTATTGCTTTTACCAACCACCAGACACGACGGGGACAGGTTATTTTAGAGATCCTTAGCAGAACTACAACAACACTAAGTTGTACTGTTTAACACTTAATTTAACCATTAAACAACAGATTAACAATTAAAGCTTTATTTTCCTTAGCAGTATTTCATTATTAGCATAACACAGAATTTATTATGAGAATAACACAGGATTTCTATTAACAGAATTATACAGAGAATGGGTCAGATTGGACCACAGTCTGTCATCTGATCCAACCTCCCTGCTCAAGAGAGTCATCCCAGAGCACACGGCACAGGATTGTGTCCAGGCAGCTCCTGAGTATCCCCAGTGAGAGAGACTCCACAGCCTCTGGTCAGTCTGTCCCAGGGCACGGTCACCTGCACAGTAGAGAAGTCCTTCCTCGTGTTCAGGTGGAATTCCCTGTGCATCAGTGTCTGCCCACTGCCTCTTGTTTTATTGCTTGGCACCACTAGAAAGAGCCTGGATTCATCCTCTTGACACCCTCATTTTAGATACTTACAGACATTTATGGGGTCTTCTCTCAGCTATCTCTTGTCAAATCAGTGTAGTGCAATCTCTAAGAAGTAAAATGCACAATTCATAATACAATTTAATTTATTATTTCTGTTCACATGGATCCTCTGCAGATTTTGTTGGATCATAGCACACTGTTTACAGTATCAATATAACAATCAGAATCTAGACTTTAAAATCTGTCCAAAAGGACAGAAGGTGTGCCCTCAATCCTCACAGGAACAGGCAAGGAGCAGAGTGATCGGCCTAGTGCCGAGGAACCTTGAGGCCAGTGGAACGGGCAAACGAAATCTTTTCGGTTTTCTCCTTGGTGCACAGGACTTTAAGGGCCTAATAATGGGGGGAGAGCGCAGAAACACGGCACCAGAGAATGACTGCTTGTCTTGCGAAATGGCGTTAATCATGCGGACCCCATTACCAGGCGTCGGGAGTGGGTGGTGACGGCCACTTTCGAGCCCACCACCATCACAGTACCTTACCGGAACCGCTTCCACTCCGCCACCGAGGCTGCCCTCCCACCTTTCCCCCCGAGCGCGACCAAGCCCGAACGGCCCCGTCGGCTCCGCCCCGCTGCCCGGGCCTCTCCACTGCACCGAGGCAGGGGAAAAGGCGCCAGGCTCCCGCCTGCTCCGGTGGTGCCGCCCGGGCTGGCGGATCGGCGCATGCGCGGCGCGGGGCTGCGCAGTCACGGCGCCCGCCGCCATGGCCGACCCGCGCCTCAGGCAGATCAAGATTAAGACTGGCGTCGTGAGGCGGTGAGTGGCGGCTGGGGCACGGCCCCGCACGGCCGGGCCGAGGGACTGCAATGGGGCTCCGTGCGGGACCGGCCGTGCCGGGCACGGGGTCGGCCGTGCCGCGTGCGGGCCCGCGATGCTGTGGGGGGCTCGCGGGCTGTGCCGGAGAGCGGCCCTGGCACGGGCTTCCACCCCTCGCGTACCGCCGTCGGGAACAGGCCGCGCTTTTCCGGGACACTGTTAAATGCGGGTTTCCTGCCCATTCGTTAGTGCATTTGGGAGTCGATGGTGGTCACCCAGACCTCTAGGTGTGCAGGGCAGTCTCGTCTCATACCTTGCCGAGGTATGAAGCCTCAATTATTTTTTTTTTTAATTTTTTTTTTTTTANTTTTTTTACCAAAGCTGCTCTTGAATACTTCTGGTTCAGAAGTTGTAGAACCAGTGGCATCACAGAAGCAATTAGGTTGGAAAAGACCTCTGAGATCATCGAGTCTATGGCCAAACATCATGGCCAAAACATCACTACCTTGTTAACTAGACCACAGCACTCCATTCTTTCCTAAAACACCTTGAGAGATGGGGAGTCCACCACCTCCCTGGGTGCTCCTGGTAGATTCGTCACCAGAGCCTTGATCTTCCCTGGTTTTAACAGAGTCGTAGTTTTTAATGAGAGTGTATCTGTCAGGATCAGTCTTATTGTAGCTTTAAACACTATTTGGTCACACTGGGGTTTATTCAGGCTACAAAGACTGTGCTGACTCAGGCAAAGACAAGAATTGGTGTGTGTGCTGGGTAAGGATCTTAGTGCACCTTCATACAATCAATTTTATGTAATGACTTTGCAAATTCATGTCAATAAGATATGCACAATTTCTTATACTTGATTCACTTGGAAAGGTCGAACTTGAAGACTAGAAAAGTTGTCGCTGTTGGTGTTAGTTAAAGGCACTTGAGAATTTCTCTGAACATAGAACACACCACACAGCTGTATGCATTTCAGAGCTAGTACAAAGAAAGGATGAAAATGTTTGGGTAAACAATATAGATGGAGTCAACAAGATTCAGGTTTGGTTTTGGAGAATGTCAATGTGAATAAGCAACTAAACTTGGCTTGAGTGTGTTGTGCAGTATCAACAGGCATACCTACAGTTACTCAGCAGCAGCTGCCATTCTCTGCGTGAAGGTAACTTTAAAAAAAAAGGGAGAAAAGGAACGTTATCTTAACTCCCTGTGGGGGCATGATACAGCGGCAGCTCCCAGTTCTGTGACAGCTGCACACAGATACAAGAAGAGGTATGGCTCTGTCCCATTCCACCCTTCCTTCTCTAACCAGAAACCTAGTTCTGCACTCTGCTGCAGTGGGCATACCTGTTGACTTGTGTCAACTTGGGAACATTAGATTGTCCTCTTTTGAATTAGAAAGCTCCATAGGTATTTTTTGCCTGGTGCATGAGAAGACTTGCATAGAGGCATATTAAGCATTCTATAAAGTGACTGACTTAGCCCTTCAGTTAATTTTCATTAGGTTTTTTTCTGTTTTCAGTTTAGAAAAGCACATTGAATCTAGCATGTAATATTGATTTCCAGCCATGTTCAGTGCTCAGGCTTTAAGAATATATCAAAAAAAAATAGGGGTCGAGAACTGTTAGGATATAGAGAGCTTTTTAGACATTTCATTTGGCTTGTGTTAATCATCTGTTGTAGCATTTTTTTTTTCCTCATTAGTTACCTAACTCACCAGTTTTTTTCCACACGAAGAATGAAGCAGCTGTTCTGCTTTGGTATTTTTTTTTAGCTGTAAGTAATAAATTCTTTGTACTCCTCTCAAGAGATTGTATTTTAGGTTGTAGTTAATTTACTTGCTTGCACGTTTCATACATTGCTGTTTATTAGTGAAGGAGATTTAAACTGGAAATAGGGAGATATTTTCCTTTTTTGGCAAATCTGATAGCCAGGCTCTTGGTGATTTTATACTTTGTATGGTTTGTAATTCAAAAGTAGATTTGATGAGCATGAGTAGTAATGTTTTCTGTATTTGTGCCTTACATCCTAGCAAGCAATACTTCTTGTTTAATTGGTTCAAAATAGTTTTACTCTTAGTAAATCCAAGCAACTACCTGCTGGATAGTGAGAGAATTTATTAGGGGGTGAAAAAAACCCTTCTAAAGTACCTTATTTGCATTTCAGATTGGAAATAATTTTAAAAACCACCCCAAACAAAGTAAGTCAGGTTGCCTGAAAATAGCACTGACATTTGCCCATAGTTTCCATCTGATTAAGTGGAAGTGACACGAGTAGATTAGAATGAGACTAAGACAATTCACATTGCAATTGTGTTAGTTTAACTTTAACAATCTTTTAACATGCTTGTTTAAATGTGGCTGACATACCATAATTACAAATCTACAAGCCTTGATTATAGAATTTTACATCATGAACCTATGGGGAAAGTGTATTGATTTTTTGTGAAGCAATTCTTTTTTTTTAAATTTACCATTCTAAAGCTGGTATCTTCACAAGATTGTTCTTTTGCCTGTTGCACTGGTGTTGATACTATTTTTTCTCTTTGTGAAACAGCATCATACTGCAAAGCAATTTACACTGATTCTCCCCCCCACTCCAAGCACAGGAAGTTCTGCAAGTTACATAAAACCGTTGGTCTGATTTTAAATATAAATGTGAACAATTCTTTTAAATTGAATTATTTTACTCGTGAGTTCAGGAAGTATTTTGTGCAAGTATGAAAAATGCAAGGACTCCTTTTGTTTGTTCACTATATTGCTTATTCAAGCACAGAACTAGTTTGCGTTCTTGGTTACTCAAGAAATTTGCTGTATCTGGTGTGAGTCAGAAATTTTCTACATCTTCTGTCCACTGTATATGAAGTATGGTTGCTTTCTTTCTGGCTAGCCGTAGACCCTCAGTGACTCACAGCACCAATGTATTGATGAGAAACTCAGGTCTCTCTTCTTTATTCTTGGTATAATTAAGAGATTGCGTGCAACAACTGTTTGTTAGTTCAGTTAATGGGAAGGGCTAGGATATCTCCTATTATTTGGGTGCTGAGGAATGATCTGCAGAGCTGCTCAGCTATACTGAGTCAGCATGATAAAGCGATTTAATGTGTGTACACTACACATTTGAGAGCTCAGGGTGTCAGTAGTGTGAATATACAGAATGCTCTGTTAGATGCAAGCTAACTTCCAAAGCCCTTTTCAGAGTGCAGGTTGTGCATCTATTGCCTAGGGTTGTCACCAGCTCAGTCCTGGAGTCATAAATTTGGGTTCAGTGTTAGCCAAGTGTGGTAATTGTGGTCCAGAACTACTTAGATATGTCTTAAATACCTTTCGTAGTGCTCCTGGCATCAGGATTGGATACATAAAGTCTTGAGTTGGCCCTGTGCTTGAAGACTGCTTAAAATCTTTGAGACTTACTAACATAGTCTCTTTCCCACATAAAACCCTCTACTTTATGTGGTGTGAGAAAAGAGTGGACCTGCACTTAGATATTGTCTGAGGTAACATCTGTGACATACATAGTTGCCAACCTGGTAAGGAAGGTCTAGAAACANTAGAAACAAACCTTTCTTTTTTTTGAAGGGTTTCTTATTATTTCTTTGATTCTTTTCAATACAAGTTTTAACTTCACAATAACAAACAGTACCCCCTGTATGTTAAAAAGCTGTGACAAGAGCACAGTTGTTGCTGTGGAAATTGCATAGTGTATTGGTTTGGGTTTTTGATCTTTTTTTTTTTTTTAA
>VWZV01014203.1:4050-60183 GCA_013397155.1 Irena cyanogastra
ATGCGGCGGGGGGGCGGCAGCTCCTTTGTGGCTCCGGGCAGGTCACGGCCGCCGTATCCCGCCGTGGAACCCTCGGTCTGTGAAATTCCCGGTAAGTCCTTTGTTACCGCGCGCGGGGGAAGGTTGCCAGGGGCTGCTGACAGTTTGTGACCTTAAATACGCACCTTAAATAGGAGGTGGGTAATTAACACAATGGCTCTCCCGACATAATGGGATGAAACCCAACCTGGAGCCGCTACAACAACCGAAACGCGCATTTCCATGGATATTAAATGGGTTTATCCCTGTAGGATATTCCGGAGTTTAAAATGCAGCGTGCTTCGGAGGGGAGTAAACAAATTGAAATGCGATTTATGGGGCTCCGGTACTGGATCAACAGTTCCAGCATTTAATGCATTTTGGCTTTTAAGCAGATTACGTGCTGCATCTGCGCTACGCGACCCGAAAAGTACCGCAGGTACCGCGGCCGGTGGGTTTGCCATGACTGCTCAGTTCTGGCATTGTGGCCGGGAAGGGATTACGGCTCTAAGCGCTTCGGATACAAAAGCGTTCCCCGCTAAATCGCGCTAATGACTTTTCCTGCGTGCGCGCAGAACCTTTATTTAAAGATAAATACTGGCAGCTACTTCGCCGTGGGTCTGTCGGGGGCGAACTTTGCCGGAGGGAGAGGAGGGCTGGGAGGTGGCGGCTCTCCTTCCTTCCGTCCGTCCGTCCTTCCTTCCCTCCCCGCCGTTCCGCCTGGCCGGTGCCTGTGGCTGGGTGCGGAGCTGGAGAGGCAGCAGTGAGGATTGACTTCTGTCCAGGCAGCAGTTCTGCCGCCTCGCCGGGATCACGTTGGGAAAGGTGACCTTGTGCCAGCTTGGCCTAATGCCCTCCATTAAAAAAAAAAAGAAAACAAGAGGGAGAAGGAGGAGGGGGGGGGAAAGGAAGGCAAGCAATCCATTTATAATTCTTCCAAGAGCTTTTTTCCTTTTTTTTTTTTTTTTCCTTTCCTTTTTAATGGATGTGTCTGAGCAGCTCTGGTGGCCCGGGGCTGGCCGGGAGTGGCAGAGTTTGAGCCGCCCTGATGAATGGTGGGCATGTGGAAAACACAGGGATAACGCGCGGCTCGGCAGCGCTCGGATCGAAGCGGCGCTGAGCCCTTTTACGGCAGAGAGCGGCGGAAATGAGGAGAGATAAAATTCTATCAGAGATAACACCAGGCGTATTTCACCGGGTTATGAGATCGGTTTATTGTGTACATTACTAATGCAGTATTTTTTTATGGCTTTCTTGTGTGTGATAGTCGGAGCGGGATTCATACCTTCGTGGGGTTTTTGGGGTTTAATTTGCCTGGGGTTTATTGCATTCCGTGTGGATTTATGGGATGCTCCGTGCGCTGGGTGCTGCTCCAATCCAACCCGTTCTGAGCTAAAACGGGCAAGAGTTTCGAGCTGCTGGTTTGGGGTAATAAATACAAGGGTGAGCGAGAGCGATTAGAGCCATCTTTTATAAATGTCTTCACATCTCATTATGCAGATGAGCTCTGGCTACACGGCTCCCAGCCTTTGGTTCTCGTCAAATAAAATGTTCTTGGGTTTATTTCCCGGAATGCGGATGCTCTCCGCGCGTGCCGGAGTTGGGCAGAAACTTTGTTGGCTCTGCTGGATGGTGGAGAGCCTCGGAGCCTGGTCTGGGTTGGTGAAATGCTTTTTGCTGTTTAAAGTTTAGGGGAGAAGGAGGGGAGAAAAAAGCCCCACGCAAGTGTGGATGTGATTAAAATATTATAACCTTACGGAATTCTGAAGCGCATAAATTTTACATATCAGCTACAGAGGGAGTTTAGACATCCATTAAATGATATGACAGCTTGACTTATCTAAATGTGCATCATTTAACAATGTGTCAAAATTCTGCTTTATATAGACGACAGCAGTAAATAAGCTATCAGTCCTCTTGGCTGGAGCTTAATTCCTGGAGCTTGGGCTAATAAACTTAACTGCATCCTTGTGGAGCAGCAGGATAAACCTGGGGGCAGGCCGAGCTGCTTCTGGGGCTGTGAGTGGGGGAGCTTCACTTCTGCAAATGCCCCTGGTGCTCTGGGTTTTTAGGGCTCTTATGGGAGAGACTGGTGGGACATTGAGTTTCCCTCAGCATCTCCAGGACCCAACACCTTCCATCCCCATCCCTGCTGGAGGGTGGGATGGTGGCTGTGGTCGCTGTGGCCAAGGGAAAACAGGGGGAGCCTGAAGAGGCTCTGAGTGCCCCCATCTCAGAGGGATTTTTGTCTTTCCAAGCTGAAATCCCCAGGTTTGTGGACGTGCAGCTTGTGCCCGAGGCTGGCTGAGAAGCCTTGTGAGGTTGGGAGTGCAGTTTGTGCTTTCCAGTGGCTCCAGCCGCTCCCAGTGCAGTGGGGCGTGGGGAGCACTGCCTGGGCTGAGCAATTGATGGGAATTTGGCACGGGGGCCTGGGCAGGTGTCTGTCAGGTGTCTGTCAGGTGTCTGTCAGGTGTCTGTCTCATGGTTGGCTTGGCCCTTGTCTGATGGCTGTGTGCTGTTCCTGGGAGCTTCCCAGCGACCAGAACTCTTCAGGTGGGTGCTCTGCTGTCTCCTGCCCTGCTGGTGAGGACACAAGTGGTGCTTCTGTCCTTCACCCAGGAGCTCTGTGTCCTTAGGGAGTGAGGGCTGTGGCTGCTGGAAGTGCAGCTGAAGGGGTCACTGAAGTGTGGCTGATGCTCCAGCGTCAACGAGTTCACATCTTGGTCGTGGCAGGACTCGGGTGTCCTGGAATGTCACTGTCATTGTCACCATTTCATGGTGTCCCCTTCCTCTGTGCCTCCACTGCAGCTCCCTCCTTGGGACAGCCTGGGGGGACAATCCATCCCACCCCCCAAATCCTTCATTAACAGCTGATATTTCTTCTATTTCCAATTTGTACGTGAAGGGAGGAGGAGATGGGCCATGTTTCTGGGGTCAGTGTTGAGCGTTGCCAGAAATTCAGACTGTGAAGTTCCTGAAGTGAAATCTGATTTTTTTTTTTTCTTTTAATTTTTTTTTTTCCTGGCTGAATAATTGAGATGCTGCCAGACAAGAAGAGCTGCAGAAAATGAGAGTTTATCTTTAGCACCGCGGTTCTCACTTTAGAAACTGGTGACCCCAATTCCAGCCTGGAGAGTGACTTCTTCCCTAATTAATAAATCCATTAATTAATTGTGTGCGTGCTGCAGCCCATTAGAGATGTACATGCTGGCCTCCTGATCCAGTTTAGTGGATTGTCTCTGTGGCCTTGGAAGCAGTGGGGGGAAAAAAAGAGATTGTGACCATGAGGCAGCTAGGGGACAGGGACAGCAATATAATTTGATTTTTGTGAGATTTTTGCAGGCATGAGCACAAGCCCTGCCACACCTGGCGGGTGTTCCAGCTTGGAGAGGGGTGTGGGGGCTGAGTGGAGTGCTCAGGAATGCTGTGCCCACTGTGATGGGGGGCACTGAGGGTTGTGGGGATGGGGAGCAGGGAGCTGCCCCAGGGCTGTGGCATTGCCCCGTGGGCTTGGCAGGGCTGGGCACGGCTCCTGTGCCGCAGGTGCAGCGGGATGCTAAAGCCTTGGGTGGTGTGAATTGTTATTTATGGCCAGATTAGGAGGCAGCGTGCTCCCAGTCCTGAGCTCAAACCTCAGCAGAGCCCGTGATACGTCTCCCTCTGTGTGCTGGCACAGGAGCTGCTCCCTTCAGTTCATTTTTCCTGCTGTCTGCAGAGGCCTGGGATGAAAATACAGGCAAATTGTTGTGTGTGCTGGTCCCAGGGCTCCTGCTTTCTCTGCTGGATGGGAAGCTGGCTGCTGGCAGAGGAATTGTCTTCTTACAATGCAGGAGGCTTTGCTTGCCTTTGGGTTTTAGGGGCCCCTCTGCTCCCCCATTTTCCACTCCTGGTTTTGCTGGCTGGAGAAAATCGGTGTGTTTGCGTTCCCAGAGGTGGCTGCACGTCCCAAGGGACAGCAGTGGTGCTTCCTCTCTCCTCCCTCATGTGCTGGTGTAATCATGGTGCCACATCCCTGGCTGCAGGAATTCCCACATCCCAAATTTCAGGGAATTATCCTGGGAGCTGCCAACAAAACACAGCAAATTGAAATTACAGGGCCGTTGTTTGCAGGGAGGGAAGGTGAGCAGCAGCATCCCGCTCCTCAGCATGCCCTGAAATGGGATTTATTTAGGATTTGCCAGCCCTGGGTGTGTGCTCCCCCCCTCCCCAGCAGACCTGAAGACAGAACCCACCCTGCAGCTCCTGGGGTAGCTGCAATTCCTCTGGGATTGGAGGAGGCACATTAGAGACATCCAATCCCCCCACCCCAAATGCCTGGGTGAAGTTTCTCAGAACATTTTGTACCATCCTGCTCCTATTACCGAAAGATGTAATTCCCCAACTTGGGAGATAATAAGCAGGTATTGACTTCTGCTGGGGTCATTATCAAGATTTATTCAGTCAATATGGCTCCTTGGGTCAATAAATCTTGAGGTTGATAAAGGAGGAATATATACTTGCAGACTTTATTAAAAAGTTTTCCCCTTTTGTAACACTTTTTCCTCTGTGTTGCAACAGGATCTGTGACTGAGTTTTCTTTAATTACCTTTTTTTTTTTCTTTTTGTGGTGCACGTTTTCCTGCAGCTTTTGCTCTGTCTTTCCAAGTCAGCACAACTTGGGAAGCAGGATTTGGCCCTGTGCTGGCTCTGGTTTGCAGGAGATCCCTTTTGTGCTGTGATTCCTGGCTTGGCTCTTGTGCTGGGTGAGGATTTGGGGCAATGAGGGCAATATTCAATATTCCCACCATTGGTGGCTTTTTTAAGCTGAGCTCCCTGCTCGCGCCAACACCTCCTCCCAAAATGAATTTGGTGCCTTTTATTCTTCAACATGGCCTTGCTGTTTAATTATTTTTTTGTCTACTTTGGTGCAGCACTGAGTGATTTCCCCAAAGCTGCCCCAGCGCTGACTTTGCTGTGGTTCAGGCGAGCGTGGGGCCAATTTAATATTTAACTCTCGGCGTGTGCCTGTGCCAGCCAGTCCTCCCGCAGCACAGATTCCCAAAAAAGTAAATAACCCGTTTGAAGCCCGGGTAAATATTCCTCTGGTGGGAGCTGGGCCGTGCGTCAGCCGCTCCGAGCGCGCTGCCGTTGCCTTTGGTAACGCTCCCGCGGTTTTACACCGGAGTCAGGACCTCGAGCATCCTTTGTTTTCTTCCGTGGGGATAACATAATAAAGCATTACCTGGCGCTGGCAGCAGGGCTTGTAATGTGTGCTGTAAGCACGGAGCAGAGCCGGGTGTTATTGCTCAGCCTGGCTGCAGAGGACATTTATTCCTTATTAATCATGCTGACGGCGAGAGCTGCCTCCGTCTGCGGCTCTGGGAGTGCTGCACAAACATTGCTGCATCCCCCGGAGCTGGGGCATCATTGCCCCTCCTGTCCCCTCAGTTTCTTGGCCGAGGAGGAGCTGTGGGCTCTGTGGGGGGCACAGTTTGGGCTAAAAGCCCTCTGTGATGGCCAGCATGGCAGCTGGGATGGGGTGAGTGGAGGATGGTGGGGATCCCTCTGTGCTGTAGCTGTCCCACAGGATGGTGAGGCTAAACTGCATCCAGTGGAGGGTTAGGTTGGAGATCAGGGAAAGATTCAGCCCTCAGAGGGTGCTGGGCACTGCCCAGGCTCCCCAGGGAATGGGCACGGCCCTGAGGCTGCCAGAGCTGCGGGAGCGTTTGGACATTGCTGATGGAATTGTTGGGGTGTCTGTGCAGGACCAGAGGTTGGACTCAATGATCCTTTTGTGTCCCTTACCGCTCGGGACACTCCGTGAGTCTGTGGGCTCTCTCCCCTGAGCGCCTGCTGCTGCCACCTGTGTCCTGCCGGGGCGGGATGCTGCGGGTGCCCCGCTCCCATTCCCTTCCTCTGGCACCAGCGCTGGGCTGCGCTTTGCCGGTGCCAGCCCATCCCAACTCCTGGCAGAGCCCGGGGCTGGCAGAGCCAGGGCTGGCGGGGCTGTGCCCCGGGCACGGGTCCGGGCATCCCGGGCCAGCGGCTCCGCTCGCCACACGCCGCTCCGGCAGCGTCCCCCGCCGCCGCGCTTTCCTTTCAAATAAAAGCAGCTAATTAACATTATTCTTTAATTATTGCCTTTATCAACAAGGGGTCTGGTTTATACCAGCAGGGTAGTCGCTTTCCTTTCCACTACCCAAGCGAATGCTTCAATTCCTGTTGCTTTTGAAATGAATTTGATGTCATCTGCCCATTGTCACTTAATGGGGACACTTGGGTAATGATTGTGCGCTCCAGCCCTGTTAGCAGCACTGCGAGCGTGTAATTTAGCCCCTTAGGCAACGGTACTTTTGAAATCTCTGGATAGTTTTGAACTCTCTGTTCTTAATTAAATATGCAATTTTTCACGGTAACCAGGTTAATTCTTTTGTGTTGTGTTGTAATACTGTTAGGAATTTTCATAGTTCTTATTAAACATTATTCAGGCATTGTGAATTCCATAATTAAAAAAAATGAAAAGAACAAAGCTTGATTCACTTCTTTCTTTTCCCTGGTTAATTTATCAAATGAATTTTGCAAATTTTTCTTTTTCTCCCCAGACAGCGTGCCAAGTGTTTTAAAGGGGAAGGATTTAATTGCTCTGTAGGGATTGGTTGGTTATGAAGGATTTGGCTGTTTGATTAGTAAACCCTATTGGGAATGGTTTAATGCTCCATGATCTTAAAAATTGTCTGATTGTGAGGCTCTCCAAGGATGTTTTCTCTCTTCCTCATGTACGGAAAAGGCTTTGCACAACTGTGATTATGAGATGGGGAGGAGGGACCGAGGTGGGAGCTGGCTGAGCTGGGCTGCCCTGGCCAGGAGGAGGAGGAGGAGGATGGTGAGGCAAAGCAGCAGTGTATCCCTGCAGATTGTGGGAATGGACCCCAGGATGGGGCTGGATCCATCACTCTGCTCCTCCTCCAGGGCTCGCTGCCTGTTTTACCTTTTAATGTGGTGGAATTTTATGGGATAACTGGTTTGTTAAGAGGCAAAGCCCCACTGTACTCTCTGTGCCTGAATCATTCTGGAAGCCCTGGGCACGCCCCTGTGAGGATGCTGGTGAGGCTGGGGGATCCAGACAGGCTGGACATGCACGAGGAGGGATGTGGGGATGCAGCTGCCAGGGCTTTGGTCCAGGTACCCCAAAGCAAGGGAATCCCACCTGCCCTGAGGAGCCTGGGGATGTGCAGCCAGGAGCCTTTATCCAGGCAGGCTTTGAAAAAGGGTAAAACCACTCAGTTTCTGCTGGTTTTCTGGTCCTCTTTGGATCCAGAATTGATATCTGTGCACTGATATTGGGGCTGCAGGGATGGGCTGTGACTCCAGTGTACCAGGAAGGGCACAGTGCTCCAAAATCCCTGCTGGGGAAGAGCCTGGGCTTCCCTTCCAGAGCATCCCTGTGGGCACTGCCAGAGCTGTGTTGTTTTTAAAGCCCTTTTGGATTTAATACAGAGAGAAAAAAAAGTCAATATTTGGTGGTTTTAGCCACGTGGTGCCAGCTGGGCTCCCTCTGATGCTGTGGGGTGAAGGGTGGTGGGGCCTCACTGTGAAATAACAGAGCAGCAGCGTGGGGCTGGCACCCCGTGGGGTTTTGGGGGGAGCAGGGAGGGGTTTGCCTCCTGCCTGGAGCATCCCTGGGAGCTGCAGCCCAGCCAGGATTGATCGTGGCTGGTCTGAGGGGGCTCCCCAGGGGTTATTTGGGCTTTAAGGAGAGGTCAGAGAGTCATTACACTTATAAATATGTTACGATTTAAGAGAAGAGCTGTCATTATCTTTGAACTTGGTTTATGTGGCGCCAATTTTTCCCTGCTCTGATTCCAGCCAGGAGGACCAGCCAGACTGGGGCAGCACCTGGACAGCTTGGGGAAGGAAATAAAGGATTCAGCAGTGTTGGGCAGGGGGGCTTTGCCTCAAAAAGCTTTAGAATCTATGCTTAAAACTGCTGCTTTCCCCCAAAAGTTGGAGGAAGATGCTGGTTTGAGGTTTGGGGAAGCAAGTGATGCTGTGGTGATGCAGCTGGCAGTGATCCTGGGTTGGAGTCTGTGTCAGAGATGGGGTTTCTCTGCATCATCATCTTTTGGGTGTTTTTGGGGAGGGACAAGTCAGCAGCACGTGAGTGCCCTGGTGTGACCAGGTGGGAATGTCACCAGCCCACAAAGAGAAATCCAAGATGCCACCAAGCAGTGGCATCACCCCAGCATTCCTCCATTGCTGGGTCGGGCAGCGTGGGCAGGGATGCCAATGGGGCTTAAATACAAGGATTTAAATAAAAATAAATCCCAGTTATTCCTCCAGTTTTCCTGTTACCCATGGCTGAGTGAGGCACTGAACGAGCAGTGCTGGGCTGAGGCAGGGACACAAACCACTGCGTCACTCTGCTGGTGACACAGGGTTGGAGCAGAGACCAGCAGGACTGAGGAGTTCCACTCCCCACGGGGCTGTGCTGAAACCAGAAAGTCACTTAAAAACAAAGAAAAAAACGACCAAAAACAACAACAACAAAAAAAGCTAGACATTTGCAAGGCGGAGGCGAGCAGATGCCAGTAATGTATTCCCAGGCATGACACGGAGTGGCAGCGTGTCAGGAGCCGTGTCCCCAGGGACCCCTGGCTCTGTGATATTGGCTTTAACCCCCACCAGCTCCGCTCAGGGCGTAAATTCATCAGGCTTACGGGTATTGCTCTTGGGCTGCTGAATAATTTACAGTTGCAGAGCCCAGCCAGGTTCAGGTCACCGGGGTTCATGGGTTAATAACAGGTTTGGTTTTTGTTGTCAGCATCTGCCTTGATAACGTATGAAAGAATCCTATTCTGTTGATTAGATTTTGAAATGGATCAATTTTTAATCAGCAGAACATCTGACTCACTCAATAAGAGCAGCGTGGTGGGGACGGGACCGGGGGCTCGTTATTTACAGGATTGTTTGTTTTTGCTAATACGCAAATCCTCGCCGGGGCTGGAGCCTCCCCCCGCCTGCCCTGGCCCCGGCTCCCCCAAAATAAATCCTGGGATTATCTGCAGCCTCGTGCCAGGTGTTTGATCCATCTCCTGATTGGGTGGGAAATCCATGCTGCTGCTCGGGGCGCGCTGAAGCTTTGATTTAACTGTCTTGTTGTCGATGGGAAACACTTACCAGCCACCAAATCTTGGAAAATTTTATGTTTTGGGGGTGTTTAATTCCTGAGCATCCTATGTGGAGCTTCCTTCCACAAGGACCAGCAGGATGAGCTTGTGGACAGCAGGGAACAAACCCTGGTGGTCTGCAGAAATATCCTGGAAATATCAAATTCCTGCCTGTGAGCAAAGTTTCTAAGGGAATAACTTCTGATTTCATCATTAAAAAGAGCTGGTCTCCAAGGAAAGTTAAATACTGAGTGAAGGACCTGGGCAAAAGCTTTACTTATTTATTTACTAAATTATTTGGTTTTGATTCTTGGGCACAAAAAAACCC
The DNA here is from genome assembly GCA_013397155.1 of Irena cyanogastra. Lineage (NCBI taxonomy): Eukaryota > Metazoa > Chordata > Aves > Passeriformes > Irenidae > Irena > Irena cyanogastra. The sequence goes on from VWZV01014203.1 coordinate 13,543, forward strand.
CCAAAGTTGACGTATTTAATTGTGTCTTGATAAACTGCACGTGTTTCTTTTTGTAATGACATGCATGAAATAAATATTATTTTTTAAATAATAAATTAATGGGTTTTTAATGGAATCCGCTCGGTCAGAATTTTGGCTTGAAGCCAGTCGAGTGGTTAACAACCACCATGACAGGACTCCCTGAAAATCACATTCTGTTTTTCAATAACAGAAAAGGTAAAAGTCTCATAAATGTAACTTTGGGGAGAGTGTCAGCAGGGTACAATGGCTCTGTGGGGGCTGGCTGGGGACTCTCTGTCACTGGCAGATATTGATATAGATAAGAACTTGTTGGGATGATGATTTGCTTGGGTTTGCCCTGGGCTCCTTGGGATTTTGCCTTTTAAAACTTGTGCCTTCTGGCAGTCTCCTTAACCTAAATAAATATTCTCCCTTGGATCGCTTAAGATCATGGCTGGCGGTGAGGAATAGCTCCTGCTAGATTTTCTTGGTTTTCTTCATTTCTTTCTCGAAAGTGTGGCCTCTTCTTAAAAATCTGGTGCATTTCTGAATTTACTGATGGCAGTTTTTTGTTGGTTCGATGAGGTGGTGATTTAAGCCGTGGGAGAAGCCTGCTGAGACCTCTGGCTGCTGCTGGGGATGGATTTCCTGATTCCTTTGGGTGCCACAGCCTATTCCAGCTCCCAGCTGAGCACCCACGTGCTTTTTGCTGGTCACCACCGAGGTTTCCTCTGGAGCTTTGCAGTGCCTGGTGTTATTACAACCCCATTATGCCAAGGGCTCATTCCTATCACCTGGAAATAACTCTGCAGGTAATGGGTGTTTGCTCTCAGCGGACACAGGTGATGTGTCAGCCTCTCCTAAGATCATTAGCACTGTGAGAAGGTTAAATATGCAGATTTTGTCATCCCTGGCAGGTTTATTTGCAGGAGAAAGATGGGTGTTACAGGTTTGGGACTTCCAAATGAAGTTTATTTTAGTGATGCAAAATGTGCTGCTTCTCTTGAGCATCTGCTGGTTATTTTCTGACAAGAGTTGGAAGAAAAATGGCTTTGCAAAGAGTAGAGGGACTCCTGGGCTGGTTTTTATTAAATAATGAGTGCTTAGAAAGCAATGATGGGGTTTAGTGCCCAGTTTGGGCAGTGGGAGCTGCTCTGGGGACTTGCCCAGTTCTTAACTCCTCTGGTAACTTATTAACTCCAAAAATTGTCCTTGTGCTTAGCAGCTGAGTAAACATATTGCTGATGGGTGCCTGGGTTTTAATGTCATTGCTGTGGACAGGATTGACCCAAAACAGCTCCAGAGCTGCTTCTGTGGGAGCTGGGTCTGGCACAGTGGGAGCAAACAGCACAGGAGGGGCTGGAAATGGTGCTTCCTTTTTATGCTGCTTCCTTTGCAACCTGAGGCCGTGCAAGGGGGTTGCTCCTTTGCAGCTCAGGGTTTTTCCCAGGGTTCCCATCCCTGGAACTTTTCGAGACCAGATTGTACAGGGCTCAGAGCAACCTGGGGTAGTGGAAGGTCCCTGTGCTCGTGGCAGGGGGAGGAAAGAGATGATGTTCAAGGTCCCTTCCAACCCAGAGCATTTCTTGTTCTCTGATTCACTTTGGGTGTATGAATTTGTACCCCAGCCCAGTCCCAGGTATAACCCTGTGTGTCACTCCAAAGCTGCATGGATTTGATCCAGAGTTACCAAGACCTGGAAACCATCCTCTCCTCTTTCCTCCTTGATTTTTTGAGCTTTTTAGCCAGGTATGATGCTGCAATAATTTTAGGCACCACAGGGTATTTGGGTTCATTAGGTGTCACTGTGGGGACCATAGAAATTTACCTTTTGACAGCAGTGATCTCTCTGCCCATCCCATCCCTTATGGAAGAATCCTCTTCCCACCAGGACGCACAGCCTGAGCCTGGAAGGGTTTTTCTGCATTTTGCTCTTTTTTTAGGCTAATAATTAAACCATAATGACAGAGCCCAGCATCTCTTTATTTAAAGAGCAGATGGAGTGTTGTGGATATCAGCACGGCCCTGGCTCCCATGGTGCCAGCAGCTCCTGGAGCTCAGGGTTGGGATGAGCCCCCCAGGGGCTGCGTTATTGGGTGGGCAGCAGGTGGGACTCCAAAACTGCGAGGGCATCGTTAGGTAGGGGTGAGCTGAGAGGCTTTTCCTGCCCCTCTTTCCTATCCCATGGCTGGATCCCAGGAAGCTGCTTCAAAAAAGCATTTTTGGACCAGCTGAGCTGGCACACCTGGCAGGTCGTGGGTGAGCTCTGTCTCTGTGCCAGCCCCGTGAGCGATCCGCGGCTGTCGCGGTCACAGCCGGAGCGGGGCTGGTTTGGTGACACACATTCCCATGGATAATCCCAGGCTGCCCCTTCCAAAAGCTGTGAAAGAACAGAGCGCAGGCTTTGGCTGCTGAGCTGGCCCAGAGCTCGTTCTCTCTCCTCACCTGTTGTGATGTGGAGCTGCAGTGATGATTTTGGAGGTGCCAGTGCCATCCTGGAGGGGCCAGATCCATCCCCAGCAAATCCCTGTCTTTCCCCATCTGGTCTCCACCCAGCATCACAGTGCTGTGTACCTCCCACTCCCATTTCTCATTGAAACACTTTAATTTTTTTTTTTTCCTCAGCAGCCACAATTGATAATTTAGCTCTGGATGAAGCAACCTTCCAGCTTTTTCTTTCTTAGAGGCCAAAACATTGATGTCGTGTGAAATGGGAGCTTTGAGGAGGCTTTGTATGGAACTTAGCTTCCTGAAAAATTTATTTACTGCGACTGTGATCCGCAGGAGCGAATTGATGTTTATCCATAGTAGTTCTTGCCAGGAAAAAAAATGCATAACTGCACTTTCTTGGGAAGCCTTGAAAGGCCTTTTAAATAAGTGTCTAATAGTAGGCTCTCAATAGCAAACAGCCAGCTTGATAGACAGTGTACAGTATATTATTAACTATAAGCAGGCTTAATCTTTTCCTCATGTTTTAGAGAATGCTTTATAACCTCGTGGCCAAAGAATTCATGACGGCCAGGTATTTGGAGCTAAGCAGAAATTATGCTGGCTGTAACTGCTGGGAGATTGATGGTGCTGGGGAAGGCAGCGAGCTCCTGCTGTAGCCCTGTCCTGGAGCTGCTGCTCCTGCCTGTTCCTGGCTGCCTCCGTGGGGTTTGGGTGGCACACGTGTCATGTGGAAGATTCCCCGGGGAGGGAAGCTGGTGGGGAGGGTGTTGTTTGTTTATTCTCCCAGCTCAGTGATGGAATTGAGTTGTGGGATCTTTAAGGAAAGATCTCTAAAATCTTTGAGTCCAGCCATTAACCCAGCACCGTCATGGTCAACACTAAGCCGTGTCCCCAGGTGAACCTTTCGAATGGTTCCCAGGGTGGTGATTCCACCCCTGCCCTGGCCAGCCTGTTCCAATATCTGCCCATCATCTGAGTGAAAGAATTTTCCTGAATATCTAGCCTGAACCTCCCCTGGCACAGCTTGAGGCTGTTCCCTCTTGTTCTTTGTTCCTTGGGAGCAGAGCCTGACCCCCTCCAGCTGCACCCTCCTGTCAGGGAGTTGTGGAGAGCCAAGAGGTCCCTCTGAGCCTCCTTTTTTGGCCCCAAGTTGTGGTGCCCTCCTTTGCTGCCGAGTTCCTCAGCTCCTCCTGCCCGTGCTGTTGGATCTGGCCAGGAGTCAGGGAATCAATAGATGGTTAAGGTGATAAGTGGCTTTGCTAAAAACCAATTTTGCAAGAGGAGTTTGCAAAGAGGTCAGTGGAGAGGATCTGCATCTGCACTCGCTCCAGCCTGGAGCTCGACCTGAATTAACCCAGGAAATGCCCTCAGTGTGGGACACAGCCACTCTCCTCCTGCTGCTGTGAATCCGTGTGGATCCTACGGGAGGGCGAGCCTGAGGAATGTCTCCTTCCTCCAGGCAGAGCATTTGGGTGGGGCAAGAGAGAATCAAACAAGCAGAGTTTGCTCAGCTGATAACTCCTCTCTGGTCTGGGAGCTGGAGCTGTGCTGGAATTCTGGTGGCAGTATTTACATAAGGATGAAGTGCTCCTGTACAGCTCCTCCAACGAGGCTGGTCTTTTCTCTAATCTGCACCATGGCTGGATGCTGCTTCCAGCTCTGTTTCCCTTGAACAAACTCTTTAATTGCACCCACTGTTAAGAAGTTCCTGTTTTCAGGGTGCTGATTGCTTTTGGCACAGCTCGGTGGCACTGCTGGGACCGTGCCACCTCCTGGCACCGAGCACAAGTGTCTGAGCTCTGCGTGTCACCACGTGGACCCCAGCTCTGTGTTACTGCAAGAGATGGACTGGGGAGGAATGAGCAGAAATGGGGAGGAACAGATTTTTGGGATGTTTCATCAAAGTGATTCCCAAGCACCAACAGCTCCTATGTGGATTTTCTGTAGGCAGAGTATTGGGTTGTTTTTGGGCTTTCTGACATTTCTCTGCCTTGACTCATCTTTTCCCACCTGTAAGAACAGGAATATCCCCCAAACTCCATCCTCAAACGTTGAACACTGGGGCTGATAGCAGAGATGAGCCAGCACCAGCATCCCCTCTCCCCTGAGCAACAATTCTTTATTTTCCTTGCTTTTTCCCCATTTATCAGATGCAATTCCACCTTGGCTGGTGACCCCAGAAAGAGCATAGTGGGATGCTCGTGCCTTGCAGTTGAGCTTTGCTTTCAGCCCATTATTTACTACTCCACCTCTTCCCTGCACAGCCACCGTTCGGATGCTGTGGCTGAAACCACCTTGTTATTTTATTTTTTTTTTAATCATCGTGGGGAGGCTGTTTCTGGATGCTGATTGACGGAAACATCTTATCTCCTCTAGTCAAAGTGTCTCCTCTCCGCGTGGTAATGAAGGAGTTTGACACTTTGACACGAGTGTCAAACACTTTCCCGAAGATGCAAACGGTGCAGGCTTTGATCTAGGTGCAAACTGGTTTTATTACAACAAACAGATCCCCCCCTTTCATCCAGAAAGGGAGATAAGGGGTTTCAATTGGTGCTAAGTAGCAGCTGCTCTTAAGGGTTTTAAAAATAAAAATAAGAAAAAAATATTGTAATGGAATAGTGGAGCTGTTGTGTCATGTTATAAACTAGTGAAGTAAGGTGGGTGTAAAGCCAGCAGTGGGAATGATAAATGGGAGAGAATCCTCCTAAAATAAAACCACAGAAATTTCCACGTTTGGGAGATGTTTGCATTTGTTTTTCCCCAGTATTTCCATCTTCAGCAATGCCTTTTCTGGAGAAAATTCGTTCCGCTTTTTGTAAAAGCGAAGGGGTTTTGTGAAAAAGAACCACTTCTGCTACTAGTTTGGGTTTTTTTTTTTTAAGGAAGAGGGAGGCAGGCAGCCCTTTTGGGTGCTCTGGGCGTTGGGATGCTGGGTCCTGTGCCATGGTCTCATCCAGGGTGGGCTCTGCAGGGTTTCCCCACTTCCCCATCCACACTTTCTCCGAGGATGGGATGTGGCTTTGCCTTCCTTCCCCTCCAATTTTCACCCATCATTCATCATAGGTTGATATTTATTATATTATCCCCTGGCCAAGCCTGGAGGTATTTTAAGCCCCGGTGGGAGGGCTGGAGGGAGGAATCCCAAACACCCCCACAGGCTGACAACATCCTCAGTCACAAGCTTTTCTTTTTCAGTAGATAACTTTAAGTAGAAATGAGTAAAATTCCTTCCTGGCATCACTCTGCTGGCGTTAGGCTGGACCACGCCTGGATTTGGCCCAAGTTTGTCTAATTAAATGCAGCAGCACCTTCTCTCTATTTTGAGCCTTGAGCTTGGGCACAAATGCCCTGTGAGCAGCTGAAGAGAATTGATGTGATGGATGAAAATTGTTAAGTTGCAGCAAATCCTGAGGTTTGTGTGTGGATTTTCCCTTCCCTCTCTCCTGTATGGACACAAGTGGGGTCAACCTGGGAACTGCCTTCTGCCTTGTGGATTTGGGAGTTTTCCTTTTGAGTATTTCCTTAGAAAATCTTTTCCCTTTGAGCATCTTGGATTAGATGATTGTTGCAGGTCAGTTCCAGCTGAGTCATCCCTGTCTCCCATCCCCAGCTCCTGTGCCTGTTGTTGCCCCACTGCAGGCATTGGGAGTGGGATGTCCCTTATGGCACCATGGTCCATGTCCCCTCTCCTAAAGGGAGATTGGGCAGTGACAGAGGATTTCGGGGGTTAATTTTAGCCAGAACATGTGGCTTGTTTTTAGATGCTTCTCAAGTCAAGTTGTAGTGGCTTTGTTGTAGTCGAGGAAAGGAAAAAAAAAAACCAACCCAAAACTGGAAAGATGACTGGGTTTAGATGGAATCTCTCCACAGCCAGAGTTGGGGAATTTAATAGGAGGGAGCTATTCCACATTGCCCGGCCTGTGCCAGAGATTAAAACTCACATTTCATTTTTATACACTGTGGTTAATCCAATAATGATTCCGTGTTCCAAACGGCAATAATATCTTTCAGCATAGTTAATCAGAAGAGACTTAATGCTGTCACTATTTATTAACCTTTGTTGAAAAGCAAGAAGTTTTCCTACTAATCTGTGATTGTTGCTCTTGTCAGGCTCTGTCAAGTGCAAACCAGATTTGGCATTTGTTCCGGCGGGGAGGATGCTGCTGCCTTCCCTGCTGGCTGCTGCATCCAGCCCCGTGCAGGGCCCTGGTCCCCTGTGCTGCTGGGGATGCTCTGGGTGCTGGAAGCTCTGCATCCAGCCAGGCTGCTCCCCTCTCTCTCCCCCTGCAGCTTCCAGAGGGTTTCAAGCCTCCAGCCACACAGATCCTGGTGTTTGGGGTGAAAAGGCAGCTTTTCCCAACCTCGGAGTTATGTTTTGGCTGCTCTGGGACACAGCTTGGAGGTGTTTGGGTCGAAAAGGCAGCTGCGCCCCGCTGCAGGGTTATATTTTGTCTGCCTGAGACATTTTTTACATCCAGGACACTCCATCCCAGGGCTGTTGGAGCCAGCAGCTCCTGGCCAAGAGGCACTGGAGCAGTGACCTCCTCTCTGGTGGTTTGTAGGGGTTAAGTGACTTCCAGCAGCTTCCCAAAAGCTCTGAGAATTCCCCCATCCATTGTGTCCATCCCTGCTGGGCGGGAGGAGGTGTTGCTGGGCACACCAAGGGGTTGAGGAGGATTTTACAAGGATCCTGTGGCAGGAGCTGAGCTGAGGCAGTGGAGGTGGCTTGTCCCTCACACCCAAAAAGGCTTCTCCGTGTGATCCCAGCCCCTGGCAGAGGCAGGTGGGACGCTGCCCTTGCAACCAGAGCCCTGGGCTGGCATTTCCCAGGCCAGCGGTTCTGCAGCAGCAGGAACAGACGTGGATTTGGGACCAGTGTGGTGTTTGAAGCTCCGTGCTGATAAAAGGTCAGTGCATGGAGGAATCTGAGCTTTTGGTGCTCTCCCATCTGGCTCCTGTTGCGGGGAGTGCTGGAATTGGCTTGTGGGAGCACCTGGGATTAATGAGCCAGCTTGGTGCCGCGCAGGAATCGATGCTTCCCGCATTAATTGCGCCGTGCTCGAGCTTCGGCTTTTTATTCTGAGTTATGGAGTTACAGGCAGAGATGTCTCTCTCCAGCACAGCCCTGGGTCCCACAGGAAAGGTCGCTTTTCCCAGCACCCACCCTGTGCTGGCACATCCTTGCTGTGGGATGGGGATGCCCAGCGCTGGCTGGGGAGGGAAAATCAAAAACCAGGATGAAAATGATCCCCAATTCCCTGCTTGCCTTGCTTGTGATCAGCCAGATGAGGAGATGGATGGTGATGGTCAGGCTGGAGTGGAAAAGCCACCAGAAGCCACCAGTGGGTCCAGCTCTGGTCTGCACTGGGAGATGGATGGAAGGATGGAAGGGCAGGAGAGGTCAGGTCTCCCAACAAGTCTCTTTGCAAGTGGGTTTGCAGCAGCTTTCACATTTATTTACGCATTAATTGCCATTTAATTACAATTTTTTTTTATTTACTTGCAATTATTTTTGATTTCTGTAACTGAGCACTCATGTGGATGGAGAGCAAAGTCTCCCAGCCCCTTGGGGCTTCAGAAGCTGTTCTGGAAGAGCAGTTGTTGTTGGTATTTCTTATTTTTAGGGTGGACTAACATTGAGCACTGTTCTGATCCTCTGGATCACTCCGACAGGTGCAGTTATGTTACATACAGCCCCAAACAATCCCACTTTGATAATATCACTGAAGCCTAAACATGGTATTTGTATTTTTAGCAAATAGTTCATTCTGGTATTGATTTACGTGTAATGTGGTCCTTGCATGAATAACTACCATAAATCTGGAAGCATTTATTAACCCAAATAGCTGCAAACTCAGTCAAATCCTCTGTGTGTTGGACACAATTACAGAGCTGAAACTGCAAAGTAAAAGAGCAAAACATAAACCTTATTTTTCTGTGACCAGCCCAGAGTTTCTGCCGGCTGCTCCATTGATCCGTGATGAGAGGCAAGGGTTAAGATAATTTGGCAAAATGAAAAAGTAGGGAATAAATAACAATAAATGGGATTTCTGATGTGGCCTGTCGATATTTGGGATGGTGCCTGGCTCTGCCTTCCCTGCCTAGTCAGAGAAATTCACTTTTGAACTCAGTGCCTCTAGTCTTTTTCTCCTGACTCCATCCCTTGCGCTGATGGGCAGCAGGGACAGGCGCTTGTTTGTTATTCGGATGATACTGAGCCCAGCAAAGCTGGGCTTTGTGGAGCCAGGGCTCACAAAAATAGTGTAAATCTTGTTTGGTATTTGTGAAACAGGGATCATGTTAAAAAAGCCTCCGAGCCCTCGCTGGTGCCGTGTGCCAGACGTGGAGGGCTGGAGTTTGGAGGGCTGGAGGGTTTCTGCTTCTAAATTTAGCCATTTAAAAGAAGATTATGGACTATGCACTTGGGACTTTTAAAAAGGCTTTCACAATAACTCTTGAAAGCCTGATGCCTTTAATCCTAAACTTTAATTTAAAATAAAGAAATCTTTCCAACTCGCCTCTCTCCCTTCCTCCATCCTGCTCCTCCAGGCTGAGGTTCTTCCCAGCTTGCTTACGGAGCAAAGATGTGCTCAGCTCTTTTAATTTCTTATGAAGATATTTATTTTTTAATAGAAAGAAAATCAAGCCAACACTCGAGAGTATACACAGCAGTTTACCGCGATAGCAGGAATTAATCAGTCTATAAAGTTCAAAATGTACAAAGAGGGAAAAAAAAAATAAAACACCCCGACTGATCAAACACGAGGCTCTTCTCTGAGATGCGGAGATAAAAGCCTTTTCCTCCACCAGCTCCTCCACTATTGGCAGCCAGTGGGATCAAGATTTTTTGTTGTTGTTGTTATGGAAAGCTCGAGATAATTAATGCTGTTGAAAGGGGACCGTTGGGTTGGCGTCTCGCAGGCTGGCCCCCAGTCTGGCATCTCGGGAAGCAGCAGCGAGCCAGGGAGGGGGGGAAACGTCCCCCACGGAGGGAGCTGCCAACTGAACGGAGCAATAAATAATATTGAGATTAAAAAGAGCATTTAAAAGGGGCTGAGGTGCTGTCGAGCCTGCAGGGGTGGGGTGCCATCCCCAGCATCCTCGTGTAAATCCTCTTCCAGGATGCTCTTCCAGGGCATCCTGAGATCCCTGTGCTCTCCTGGGTGCTGGGAGCTGTTGGATCCCTCCGCAGCTCCTGCTAGGGTGCTGGTGTGAAATGTGCTGCCCGGGGATCGATAGATGGATGGTCACCCAGGCTGTGTGTGCAGCTCCTCTGTCACAGCCCTGACAGCGCCGGATCAAGACGGGAGCAGCAGCTCGTGCATCGAGCGCTCTTTAAAAAGCGGGATGAATTAATTACCGCCGTTAATGACCGGGGAGAGACTTCGGGAAGCTTCAGCTGATGGTTCAGAGGCTTGAGCTGGGGGAGAAACTGAGTAGTGGCACCTTCAGTGTTGGTGTTTCTGTTCAAAGTCCAGGGTGGTGTGGTGCATGGTCTCCATCCATGTGAGATCAACCCAAATTTGTGGGGTTGGATGAGATATGGCAGGGGAAATTCCTACCTAGTGATGAGGGCATTTAGAGATTCCTTTTCCCTGATCCTTTGGTCCTGCATCCCCAAACCTCCCTCCAACTGAGTATCCTCATGGATTGGTGCACCCATGGGCTGGGATGGTCTGGTCCATGTTCCCCATCTTCATGAGAGCAACCAAAATTTGTAGGATGTGAAGGGTCTCTGCAGATCTGCCAGGAATGGACCTGGGGAAAAGATACCCAAATGCCCTCATTCCTGATGAATGGAATCCCTGGATCCCTTCCTCCACCACCCCTAGCCAAGAGTCCTCATGGCATAATGCATGATCCATGGGCTGGGATGATCCCCAAATATCCCAAGTGCACCAGGGCTGTACCAACATCATTACAACGCTGTGGTCACAGCTGGATTTGCCCCATCCAGATGTTTGCTCAAGATTGTGTTAATTATGATGATTTTTTAATTGCTTTGAGGGTCTTCTTGCTCCTTCCCAGCCCCCTTTGAAGGAGCTGAGATGGCACAGCTGATCATCCCATCCTCCTCCACCTTTCCTATCCCAGTTATTTATTATGCAGCATCACCAGGACTGCTCTCAGACAAGACTTGTCAGCTGTAAAAGACATTGGCAAATTTTATTAGTTGACAGAAGGGTGGTGGTTTTATTTTTTTTCCTCCTGAAAATATTAAAAAGTCATTTTAGTTTGGAAACCTAATTTTAATTTGGTTAGGTTTTAATTTAATTTAGTTTTTAAATTCATTTTCCGGCAGAACTCAATTTTTCAAGCGTAATTTGATGCCGTCAGTGGCCATAATGTTTAATGTCCTCCCTATAAATTGTGAGGATGGCTTTGAGATGATTTACAGGATTCAGGGGGATAAAGCTGTCTCCTGGCCCTGCATGAGGGAGAGGCTGGAGAGAAAATGCTTTTATTGTAGCAGCTGCAGCAGCCAGGGTGTTACCTTACAGGAAAATGGGGAAAATCTCAGTTTTCCTCTCTGCTCAGCACTGCTTGGGGATGGAGAGGAAAAGATGGCTCTGTGCTGGGTGGGGATGCTCCAGGGATATTCCTGGATCTATGCTGAGATAAGGGGGCATCCTAGCTGGGGTGAAGAGTTTGGGATGGTGACATTACTCCCCAAATCCATCTGCTTTCCCCAAAGTGAGCTGAACCATTTGCTGGCATGGCTGGAGGGAAGTGGGAGGCTGAAATCAGGGCAGACCCTTGGAAAATGCAGCATAATTGAGTGAAATTCCCTCCCAATTTCATCCCTCGAAGCCTTGCATTTAATTACTGGATTAGAGAAGTCTTCGGACCATGTATTGAACATTATAAATGGGGGTGAGGTGGTTCTGGGAATGGCTTAATGAAGCTGGGGAGATGGGTGGGGATGTCTGAGTGCACCTTTGGGTCAGGGCCACGTCGATTTGGCAGAGTTGGAGAAACTCTTTGGTGCTTTGGGTAGCGTGGCCATGGGGAGGGTTTGACTTTTTCCTCTTGGTTTTGGCTCCTGTGTGGCAGCAGTTGGCTCTGGGGGATGTGCTGGCACCTGGCAATTTTTGCCTGGTGGAATTCGTGTTCATTTTTTTGGTGATGAAGTGGCCAAGCTGAGTGCTCGCAGATGTGGGGGAGCATTTGAGGAATCCCCCAGTGTGGGTTTGGAGAGCCAGGGATGTGTCTGCTGAGGGGCAGCTGGTTTTGGTCAGGGGTTGGTGCTGCTGTATCTTGTCTCATGATGAACTTTGGGGTTTGCCCTGGTGGGACCTGAGATGTGTGGTTACTTCCAAACTTGGTGCTTAGGGAGCAAACTTGATCCTGGCTCGCTCTGGAGATGCTGCTCGTGGCTCCAAACCCACCAGGGCTGTGGAAACTCAGGGAAATTGCAGTTTTCTCCCAAAGACCATCAGTGGGAAGCAGAGGAGGGCTCTGTGTTGGCTGTTCAGACCCCAAATCCATCAGCTCATGCCAAGCATGTGTTTCCCTAAAGACCTCCCAGGTCTGTGCTGAGCATAGGCCTCCATCCTGTAGGATGCAGATGGAAAGGAAAAGCTCATCCACATGGAGAGATGGACCAGAGAGATGCTGGGACCTCCACCCATGGAGGGCTCAGAGCTGACAGGGATGTGGCCTCAGGTAGAGGGCTGGGCAGGAGCCACCCCCTGAGCAGGATGTGCTGCTGGCAGAGCTCTGGTCCTGTGTCCAACCTTGGTGAGCTCCATGGTGGCCATCCCACTGTCCCATGCCATGTGCCAGCCCTGTCCCTCTGTGCCTGGCTCTCTGCATGGCTGAGGCTTGTGCTCCATGTCCATTGGATGGATCCAACTTTGGATTCCTTTGGTTAATTTTAACTCAGCCGCTGCTGATGTGTTTTAAGACATGCTCCAAAAATTTCCATGGAAATGGGCCAGAGAAAAGCACCTGAAATGATGGTCCTTGCTGGGGAGAGGGGATGTGAGCACAGCCATCACATGAGACACTGAGGAATCCCCATGGGAGCTGTCTGCCGTGTCCTGGGCTGTGCCACCATCCTCCTGTGCCACCATCTGCCCGTGCCACCACCCACTACAGCTTCTCCCAGTGTCCCCACGCTGACTTTGGGCTCCCACCTTGTCCTGGTTCCCCTCCCAGAGGGATCCTGCCCTGCGGGTGCCTCCCCCTGTCCCATCCCAAGGCTGCTGTGCCAGCACCAGAGCTGAAATCCCAGTGCCCTGCCGAGGTGCCCATCCCTCCCAGTCCCTCCCAGCGAGATGCCATCGCTGCCCAGCGTCCCCCAGGTTGTCATGGTTACTGACACATGGGACCCCAGAGACCCGGCTGGGAATTAATGGCAGCCCGGGATAAAGGATTCCTGTCTGGGCCGAGTTGATGGATTGCATTGATGTGCCATTTGTCATAGCGTAATTGTTCTGGCAAATGTAATACCCACTCATATAAACATTGTGCTGCTTTGCTAATAAAACTGAAAATAGGAAGAGAAAGGATGATGCAGTGTTATGGTCAGGCAGAGAGACACCGCCTCCGCGCCGGCACCGGGGGCTTCTGCTGGGCACCTGCCTGCCCTCTGCCTCCATGGAACATGGCCAAAGTGCCACTGAGGTCCTCGTGGCATGGGGGTGTGGCATCGTTTTGCCCATCACTGCTTCTGTCTGGGGGGTCAGACATGTTCTTCACCCCCAAATGGGCAGCGGGGACCCCGAGGGTGCTGAGCCTGTCCCTCCCCCAGTGAGAGTAAATGAAGCTCTGGCACTTTTGGCATCTGAGGGGCTGCGTTCAGCTTGAGGGGGTTTATAAATGGAGGGTTTATGGCACGGTGGACACCTGTCCCCAGATGCCACCCCCTGCCCTTGCTTCAGGAGCACCAGGGTCTGACACTGCCAGCAGCAGCTGGTGCCCAAATCCCCAGGTAGTTTTTCTTTCTGATTAATCAGCCCCTGGATTAGGAGCCCAGCAGGGCTATCAGCTGGAGATGAATTGCTCATGCTCCTGCGAGCAGTTCCTGGTGCTGGAGTCGATGGAGAGGGGCTTGAAAGCCCCTCCAGCCACCCATGCTCCTCACCCAGGACCCTTGGTCACTGTAAGGATCATCATCCCTTGCCTGGCAGTCAGGTCATGCCACTGTGCCCGTGTTTTGGAGTTCAGGACAATCTCACCCGTCTTCTCCCATTTTTCTGCTGTGAAAAGTGATGAGGATGAGGAGGAAGACTAACCCCCTTTGCTGCAGCTCCACAACCCCTTCCTAAATCCTGAGGTAGTTCAGCAGCATCGTGCTTTACACACTCATCTCTCCAAATGTTTTGGAAGTTTCTGGTTGACCTGATTCATAGAAAAAAAAAAAAGAAAAGATAAACACCCTTTCTGTGTTTGCAGTCATATGTAATTTTTATCTCTTGACCTTTAAACGTAAGCAGCAGTAAAATGAAGAACTATGGCAGTCATTTAACACCCTGCCTGTACTAACTGGTTTCTGCCTGTGAGCCGTGGTTTTAAATTGGCTAATGCAGAATACTTGCAGAGCTAATAATAATTCAGATTACTTCTGTCAGCTATTCCGGTTTCATGGGTAATTTAGTAGTTGAATAAATTTTTAAAAAAATTCATTCGTTCCCATGCACTGTTATGAATCAGTAGATGGTTTACCATTGGCAGCAGTAACTGTAAGAAGATTTAAATTGCTACTGAAAAGGATTTGAGTGAAGGTAATGTTTTATAATGTTCTAAGCCATATGCACTACTTTCAGGCCTCATCAGTTTTACATTGATTCCTAGTGAAGTGTTTAATTGCATCATGAATGCAATATAATTCAGTTCTTTTTGCTAATATGGTATATATCTCAAAGTGATATACAGCACTGACAGTGAAGACTCAGGGTTTTCTTAGGATTTTAAAAGATGCCTCTGTGTGTGCTTGCACGCCTGTGTGCACATCTGTGCGTGGCCAGGAGCGTTTTCCTTGGAAACCTCAGGGCTCCTGGCTGGTCAGTGCTGGCAGCTGCCAGCTCTCCAGGGCTGTCTGCGTGGGCATCAGCAGGTAGGGGTTTCTATATTTAAATATATTTATTTACACCTGGTATAAAAATAAATTTTAAATGGTAGAAGATGCGTGTTGAAAGCTCAGCCCTTAGAGCCTGACTGCTCTGACGCTGGCCGGTGCTCGTCGGGCAGCTCAGCTCCAGCCCTGGCCCTGCTTTGGTTCTTCCCAGCACTGCTCGTGCCCGTGGTGGGAGATGGAATCCTGGTCAGAGGCACAGGTGTGGTGTTCTCAGAGCCTGGTGGGCAATGGATTAAAAAACCCCACGATTTCATGTTGGTGTGAAGACAATTTGAGTCCATCCAGGAGCTCTTGGGGACGTGGCAGGTGGCCAGCCAGCAGCAGGGAGCTGTGTGCTGGTACTGCAGCTCTGGGGGCCCTCACCCCTGCACAAAGCCCATTCCTGTCCTACTGCCAGGCTCCTGGAGCTGTGCAGGATGAACTCTGTGCCCCTTGGTGGCCCTGTGCTGGCCCTGGTGCCCTTCCCTCCCTCCCTCCTGTCTGCTTCCTGCAGGGCAGGGCCCTTCCCTGTCCCCCTCGGCTCCCTCTTGCTGCATCTGCTCGTTACAATCTCATCAGTTAATTAAGGATTGGGCCCTGGTGCCATCCTGATGGGAAAACTGAGGCAGGCTCAGTGCTGGCTGGGATTTTCCCATGGGAGAATGCCAGCTCTTGGCTCCAGCAGAGCGAGCATCCCCCCACCCCTGCCGGAACCCCGATCTACCTGCGTCCTGCTGTTGGCTCAGTTGGAATTCCCAAATTTCCGTGGCTTTGTGAGGCGAGGAACACCCAGTGCTACCAGGGACATGTCCCTGGGGATGGCTGCTGCTGTGCACCTGCTGCTTTTGCCCTTGGGAATCTTTTATTTGAGATGGAATTACTCGTTCAGGACGCAGCATCCTTTAGTTTGGTTTGCCATCACCAGCAGGGAAATCCTGCCCTCGGCAGAAACCTCAGCTTGGCCCCGTGGGGCTGGAGGAGGTTGGTGAGAGCAGGATCCAGCCCCACATTTGGGGTATTCCCACAGAATATTCCCTCCTTGGCCGTGGTGCTCCCCACGGGCACTGCGGGGGCCGGGATGCGTTCCTGCTTTGCAGCCTAATGCGATATCAAAGTCACTAACATGATTATGCTTATATATCATATTAGGGAAAATGAATACTAATTCAATACAAACTACTAATTCAGTAGAACAGAAAATTGCTGAGAGAATAGAAAACTGCTGAGCGTGCCGAAGCTGGGCATGGCTGGGAGGAGAGGCACTGCCTCGCTCCGTGCTGGAGAGCTTTTCCTCACTGGCTGTGGCACTGTTGGCCAGGGTGACACGGGACATCCCGGCGTGTGTCAGTGCCAGAGCTGAGCCAGAGAGTGGCTCTGGAGGTGGCTTTGCTGTGGAGCTGAGGAGAGAAACTCCCCTTTGCTTTCCATATGGAAACTGGTGGTCGGGGACTGGGAGATGTTAACTGGGACCTGTGTGAGAACTGAAGCAGGAGAGCAGGAAAATGGCTCCAGGTGCTGGTGGGAAAGGGAGGAGTAAAGCTGGTGTGGGAAGGGTGAACTCCTGATGGAGCTGGTGTTTTAAGTAGTTTGCTTTTCCTAATGCATGGATCATGTCTCATTCCTGGCCTGGTGCTGAGCGTGCACTCCCCAAATTCCAGGGGAACACCCCTGTCCTGGGGACACTGACTGGGGCTTCCCCTGGTCCAGCTTTTCCCTTCAGTGTCAGCTTCATATTGCCACATCCTCCTCATGACATTTCTGCCACACAATGTTCCCTCTTGGTGTCTCAGATGTGCTTCCCATTCCAGTTCCTGCCCAAGCTGGCCATGGAGTCTCCTGCTGCTCGGGACAGCTCCCAGCACTGTGGGACAGTTCCTGCCAGTGGCACTGCCATGAGCTGGGGACTCAGGGAGCGTCAGGGGCCCAGTGAGAGGCAGCTGCTGATGCAGGAACTCTGTATCAGGCTCTTGGTTTGATTGGCTTTTCCTTCAAATTATTCGTGCTTGTACAAGTTTTCAGGCCACGATGCTTCCCGGAGCCACACGGCATTCCCAGGTTGTGGCGGCTGCCTTGGAGCTCCATCCCTGGCCAGGACACTCAATCCCACGGAGAGGGCACCCAAATGTCTCTGATTTACTTCTAAATCAAGAATTTAATTTCAATTTGATGCGTCATCTGTGGGTCCTCTGCACCGTGGGGACAGAGCAGGGTGCTCAGTGTCCAACCCTCCTCATCCTCCCATCCCACACGGACACCTTTGGACAGGAGCTTGGCTAGTTCTGGAAATTCCAGGTGTTTACCCAGTTCAGAGAGAGCTGTAAGTGGGACACACAATGTCTCTGTACTAATATGGTAGGAGAGTCTTATTGTATTAGCAATTTCCCATCAGATCATGTCATATTAGTATTGTATTGTATTAGTATTTGTTTTCACTAATGTGATGTGAAAGTTGCTAATATGATAAGACTCCTGCATTGTATAGTGAAAACAAATATTAATATGATAGGATGGAAAATAGCTAATAAGAAACTAAGTTGCTAATCTGACGTGATGGATCTCCTAAAGGAATTGGTTGTAGCTTTCTTGTACTTTTCCAGGCTCACTTTCAACCCCTCTCGGGGTGAGGGGCAGGACACAGCACTGCTGTCTGGCACTGGTGGTTTTAAAGGGATGAATCCACCTGGAAAGCAAGAACATCTCCTTTGGGCTTAAATCCAGGCTTTCATTAGGCAAAAATAAAAAAATAATCATGTGTTTGTGGGAAAGACCTTGTCTGCTGGAAACCCAGGGGTCCTGGGGCAAGCTGATCCCTGGGAAACATAGCAAATACAAATTTAGGGAGCACAGAGCCTCTGACAACCCAGGAGGCTGCCCCAAGCTGCAGTTACACCACACTCTAACTATGACAAGACATAACCACCACTTTCCTAATTTTATTTTTTCCCCAGTCACCGGAGCAAAATATCAATTTCTGACACAGAGAGCCCAGGGTAGGTGAACCAGAGCTAAATAAAAATAAACATTAAACAATTATTGGAATTTAGCTTTATTTAAAAAATCAGCAGGGTTGAGGGAATGAGCCACCTATTAGCGGGGAAAAAAAAAAAAAAGCTATTGGGCTTTTTAACAACATGCTGTTTCTTGGCGGAGGCTAGGATTTGGGCTGTGCACAATCATGTTATTGATTAAAGATGATGTAGCAGCAGCACAATTATATCACAGTTTGTGCTCGCCGCGGTGGTACCGTCGGCCTCTCATTTGTCTGTCGGAGATTGGTTTGCTCGCCTTGCCCTTCCCCAGTGTTGCTCCTGGCTCTGATGGGTCCCCTGGTGCCTGCGGAGGAGGCTCGGGGTGCTCGGGGACTCGGCGTTGTCTCGGTGGTGAAAATGGTTTTAGTTGTTTCTCGTTCCCCGTTCTGCGTTTAATGGCAATTCCGGCTGCCGCGCCGTCGACCACGCTGATGCAAAAACAGGGGAATGTTGGGGTTTTGCAGGAATTGAACAGCCTGGGATGGATCAAGAACAGCAGCTCGGTCTAGTGGAAGGTGTCTGTGCCCGTGGCAGTGGGGTTGGAGCAAGATGATTTTAAGGTCCTTTCCAAGCCGAACTGTTCCGTGATTCTCTGACCCGTGGTGGCTCTCACCCTGCACCGCAGGGTCTGGTGTTTCCCTGAAATCAGAAATCAGGCCAGACCCAGCCCAGCTGGTGCTTGAGGTGCCACAGCAGGCAAAGCCACAGGGAAAGGCTGTTTTAAAGCATTTCCAGAAAATTCTGTGCTGGAATTAAGGAGCCAAGCATGAGAGGATGGAAAGGGGCCGTGCGGAGCGAGCGGGTGGCTGGCGGGAACGCGCGCCTTCCAATCAGTCTATAATGCAATCAATTCTGTATATCCCCAGTGAAACAGCAACATTTATTTAACGTCTTTTATAGAGCAGCTGAGTTTTATCACAAATCACATTCCATTTCTATTCTTCGGGGACCCCTTGAAGGCTAAAACGCACTTACTTTCCTCCAAGGAAGTTTACCAATTCTTCAATAAAGCCCCATTTGCGTCCGTATGTAAAATTGACACATTTATTGAATATTAAACATTTGCCTGTTGCCTGTGCACTTCTTTCGACTTTATCTGGTGCCCTTAAAAGTCGTTAAGGGAAGGATATATCGAAGTCATAATAAAGGCGTATTTATGGATGGGAAGAGGGTGCTGGAATCTGCTGGAGAGGTTGGTGTATCCTGTTCAGGGACTCCATCCTTGGAGCAGTCCTTTTTTTCTCCACTGTCTCTTGGCTGTGCATTTGCTCTGATCCTCCTAAGGGAATTTCTGTGCTCAAAAGCTGTTTGGTGTTAGGTGCTGGTTGGGGTCATGCCAGGTTGCAGGAATACACTTTTCCAACGCAGAGTCAGTGCAGCTAATTAGCAGGAGGTCAAATAAAACAAGTTTTTCTTTTATCACTGTTACTAAGTGCTGTTGTAAATCAATTAAAATGTATTCTAGTAATTCTAGTTTTCCTCGGCGACTCTGTTTAAAGAAATACTGGGCCATTAACAGCATTTTCCACATGTTTGTTTGTGTGTTTATGGGAGAATATTGAACTGTTGCTGTTGAGTTTGGTGCTCAGTGATGAGCTCAGGATCCTGTCCTGTCCTGCGCTCTTCCCACAAACCATACAAGGTCTCTGCATCCATTTATTTAGAGAAAAGTGCAGGTTTTTTGAAGGTAGTAACGATTGAATTTTCTTTTACTTGAAGCATGGATATTCATGCCAATGGTTGTTCTAATTATTAATTGGTGAAGATGCAGCTGCGTCCTTTGAGCGCGTTCCCAAGCTGTTTTTTGGGGAGTATTACCTCAGGAGGATATGGTAGCAAAGTGTGTTGATCCTGCCTAAACAGACCTCTCAGTCCAATCCCTAAAAACATGGCAGCCTGTGTGCAATGGGAAAAACCTGGGTGGCAGGAGGAGAAAATTTGCCAGGAGCAAAAAACAATGGGGGATTCCCCCCTTTATCTGAGCTATTTGTTCTCTCTCTCTCTTGTTCCCTGCCTTTTCTCTTCTTTAATTCACATTATTTTAAGTATGTGTAGGAATCTAGGCTGGCTTGCCCTGCTCTAGGGATAATTTCTCCCAGGCCACTGGGAGAAATTAATTGAGGATGCCTCGTTAGACCGGGAGGTGGCCGCTGGGTGGTTTCGTTGACTCTGGAATGTCAGCAGAGCACAAACAGCCACTTGCTGGTGGCCACCTCGGCAGCTCAAACACCCACCCTGCCCCATCAGCCTGGAGAGGTGAAGGTGCTCCTAAATCCCACCTGGAGACAAATCCCTAACTCTTCAGCTCCATGTTTTGGCAGCTTTTAGGAGAGTCGTCCCCAACCTGTGTTTATTGCTGTCTATCAGTTGTGTTTATCAAGAATGAACTTAATAAATTAATACTTTGCTGAACACCAGAATGGGACCAAGCTATCAGGCTTTTGAGTTTTTTTGGAGGGGCTGAATTTACCAGGAGGAATAAGGAGCATTGAGTTGGAGATTTAGGAGCTGCTCAGTTGTTTTTCCTGGTTTCATTTTGTCCCTGCTTTGGAGCAAGGTGGCTCTTGGAATGCAGTTGGCTGCAGGATGTGGTTTGCCTCCTGCTTTGCTGTGGTTACAGCTCCGTCCTTGGATGCTGAATTATAACACTGGGTCAGAAAATTAAGTTCCTAGGACTGAGACTCCCCAAATTATCCCAAATGGAAGGGCAAATGGGTGTGCAGCAAACCTTGCAGCGAAGGTAGATTTTTGGGGCACTTGTCCATATTAATTTATAAGAGAAATAAATAATGAATGTCACCTGAATGGAGCTCCAGTAAAAGCAGCTCATCTGGAGTGTATAATAAAAATAATATACAGCTGCCTCTCGGCAGCTCCCCACTCGCTGCTGGATGGGAGGAGAAGCCCCTTTGCCAGGATCCTGCTGCTGGCACGACCCTCATCCCGCTCAGAAATCCCCAAAAGCAGCTCCCGGCACAAATAACCTTCCCAGTGCACCGAGAGGCTCTTCTTTATGGGTGAGGGAAAGTGCTTAAAATGCTTAGAGGGAATAAACAGCTTTTAATGAAGTTACATTGCCACATAATGGGTATCATAAAATTGCCTTCATAGTACAGGGTCCCAGGATGGCTTTTATTATCGACTGAGCAGGAATCCTGTCTGTGAAGCTCCGGCAGCTGCAGAGAGGAGAATGCAAAGTCTTCTTAAATTACCTGATTGAAATAACCGGCAAATATTCTGCTTTGCTGCTTTGTTGAAGGCAAAGCTGCCTTTGGGGTGGTCTGTCAGACCTGGTTTGCAGCTTCTGAAGAACACAGGAGTTTCATTGCAGCAAAACAGATGTTCATCTTGTTTCTCTATCGGCTGTTTGATGAGAGATTTATTGCTCTTCTGCTGGGCTGGAGCTCCTCTGCTGTGGAGTCTATTAGGCAGCCCAGGAGCTGGCGGGGAGCCAGGGAAGCAGCGTTTTGATGAAACCCATGAAAAAGCCTCGGCTTGGAAGGCGCCAGTAATAATGCATCGGCTAGACTTGGATCGGGCGATTGATTGCCGTGATTTGATTTATTGATCAATACCCTCAAATTTGGCGTCTGAGAAGCTGAACTAATCTTTAACTGCTGTGAACATCTCTGCCTGGTGGAGAATTAGAGCTGATAAGGAATGTATGAAAGGAATCTGAGCTTATCTTAATCACACAGTGCCCCGGCGCTGCCTGCGCCGAGCGGGAGGGGATGTGTGCAGAACACAATCACCAGGCAGAACAGAGCAGATCTATAAATTGATGGAATTCAAAGCCTCCAGCATCGATTACCATTATAACAAACAGTGGTGCGCTGAATGTCTGATTATTTTTAGACAAAGATTCTGTGCTCTCAGCAGCAATTTTGCTGATGCTGTCACTGTGTCAGATGTCTGTTGTTGATTGCAATTAGATGCGATACAAAAAAAAAGAGAAAAATTTAAAACTATCTCTGCCCATAGTTTTATTTCCACTTATTAAATCTCCTCCTTTGTTTGCCTCCTCCTAATGTCTGCAGCTGGATGAAATATTGCATTACCAGAAGAGATCTCGTATATTCAGTTGGGTATAATCACTTTACAGATCATTGGATTATATCTGATATGGTTCAGATAATCCTGGGGAAATGTGGGACATTTACTCTGCCTTGGTTAAATAAATGTGCCCTGGTTTAGGGTTTTTGATGTGAATCTGCATAACATTTGGGTTTCTGAAACAGGGTCTGCAGCCCTCCCAATGATCCAATTCTATTAAAGCACTAATCAATTCCCTGTGACGTCAGTCTGCTTTCCTGCCGGCCCAACGTGGATTTATCCTGTCTTTTTTAATGGCTTTTGGAGCTGCCACAGCACAGGCTTTAATGGTTTGAGGAATGGTCACTGCCAGCAGTGGTGATGGAGCGTGGGCAGGGGGGAGCAGGGCACATCAGGTGCCACAGTTTGGTGTTCCAGGGTTCTGTGTGCTGGCATCCCAGGAGCATCCATTGGTTTGGTGCTTTTCAGTTTCCTTCCAGTCCTGGTGTGCGGCTGAGTGGCCACATTTGGGACTGATCAATGTCGTGGGAATGTCTCTGCAGGGAAATGTGGCTGGGAAAGGGCGGTTCCCAAATGGCTCTTCCTAATGGGGAAAGCTCTTGGGGAACTCTTGTGAACCAAAAACGGGGGCTGTGTGTATGTGATCCATACAGGCATCAGGAATGGGAGTTCCCTGGGGAGCCCTGTTGGACCAGGCTGGGTTTGTCCTGCTGGGTGCTGAGCTCTCTCCCCGCATTCCATTCTTGATGCTGGTGCAAGATATTTGAGGAATCTCACATTTTAACTTCAATCCCAGGCAGGGACCGTGGGCTTTGTCATGTGGCTGCGCAGTGGCCGTGGCCCTGGCTCTGACCTGGTGGCCAGAGGAGCAGAAGGTCTCCTCTTGAACGTGACCTCATCTTGCGCAGCCACGCGCGGCTCCGGGGCTTGATGGAAAAACGCAGCGCGGCGGCGGAGGAGTTATGTGCTGCTGGCAGCTGGTGTTTTCTTTCTTTGGGAAATCTAATATATTGATTAGCTTTCTTCAGAACAGCATCAATAAAGCGTTTAATGGCATGGCTGGTGCCTGCGGCGTCTCCTCCCCTGGTCTGAGCCCCCCTGGAGCCGGGAAGGACCTTGGCTGCTCCGTGCCAGGCTCCGCGTCCTGTCGGCTGTTCCTCCCTTTCCTGGCATCCACGGGCCTGCTCTGCCTGGAGAACGTGCTTGGCTGGACACTCTGATCCTCTGCAGGGAGCTTATCCTGGGCAGCCTTCCTCCACCTCCTCCTCCTCCCATGCTGTGTCTCTGTGTTGCCTCTGCCTCCGGCAGCTTTGGCTCAATCCGCTCCAGCACGGAGGCACTTGGCCAAACCCTGGTCTGCATATGCCCTGGGGGACAGTTGGGATGTGCCTGTCCTGGTCATCCCCGGGCAGTGAATGTCACCAGTGGAGCCACCATCACCCAGGGAGGGTTGTGTGACTGGTGCTTTTGGGGAATATTGGGTGTCGGGGGAGCAGCAGACAGATGCTCTGCCTGTGCCTCTTCCCAGCTGTATCCTGGCTCATGGATGGCAGCTCCAGCCCTGTGGTCATGGCTGGGGAAGATGGAAGGACCCATTAAAGTGCCTGAGAGAGTTTAGAGGTTGGTTTATTGTTGTTTATGCGGTTGTTTTTCTTTAAGCTGATTGATTGCAATAATGAATGGGGCCCAGAAATCAGCCGGAGCGGCGGCTCGAGGCCACCGCTGGATTTAAAGTCCTGGTTGGCTTCAAACCCTCTCCACTATTTTAGCTTTCATTGGTAAAATACACAGAAAACCAGCAGGATCTTGTTTAGGGCCCTCCCAAGCCTAGATCTGCCCTGGGATGCCAGTGCTGGAAGGAGCTGGTGCTTGCCAAGAGCTGTTTTATGAACTGTTGGCTTATTTATTGTCCCACGGTTCGCTGGAGAGTGAATCCATCTGGAGCCACACGGCTGCTTGGCATCGTGAGCCAGGTAAAGGCAGCACCTTCATCCAGGATTGATCCCACTTATGGATGCTTTTATTTTATTTTCAAGTCTGATCCACTTATGAAAGGATGGAGGAACATCCCAGTTCCCCAGTGCCCCGGGGTGGAGGTGTCCAGGCTGCATCCCACCAGCCAGGAGCCTGGAAGGGTTTTCTCTGCTTCCCAAGCAGCTTGCAATGAGCTCATTTCGAAGAGAGATTTTCAGGGCAAATTGACAGCTGATGACTATGGGAAGATGTTTTCCAAAGGAGAAACAATTTACGATAATTAGAAATTTATAAAATGTCTTTAAACATGGTGGTAATGGGGATAAGAAAACACTTGCTGCAGTGTAATCAGTTATTAGCAGCTGATCATTTATCTCGATGGATAGTTGCTGCTGGTACAGGAGACACGTGATAAAAGGACTCTTGATTAACTAATTTGAATATCTTTTGAGAACAAATTCTGAGTTCTCTTTTTTCTCCATTGTAACGGATCCGTACATCTGCGAGATAAGCAGGGAATGAATATGGAAATGAATATTATTGTGGGAGTGTAGCCCTCGAACGCCGCTGCCGCCGTCCCAGCCCTGGCCTTAGGAAGCTGCCTGGGATGGAGCTAATAGGGAAGGGGCCTTAAAGAATCTGGCTGGGAGGAGCTGAGGCTGTGGAGTGCAGGAGAAGCCTGGTGGGGGATTTGCCAGGATGTGGGGTCTGGAAGGACAGCCCCTCTTTGGCCTCTGGAAGGAGCAGGGTGGCAAAACTCTGGAGCTGCCTGTGAGCACCAGCAGAACAGCAGAGCATGTGATAGCATCCCTTGATAGATGGGTTTTTTAAACACACAGCCTGTTCCTGCCTACCCAGGAATGGGAATCTGATGCAAGTCTCAAATCTCTGCCCTCTGCAAGATCCCATTACAGCTCCTCTGATAATGCTCTGTAAACCCTGATTCCATTTTAGATGCTGAAACCTCACTCTCAGCATCTGTGCCCTGGACCATTGGTGGCCCGGGGGTGATCAGTGGCACCAGTGTGGACTGATCCCTGCTCCCTCTGCTGCTGTGCTGTTTGCTGTGTGCCCACGGGTGCCAGGGGTTAAATATGTGGCTGGGAAAGCACAACAAGCTTGTATTCCTCTTTTCTGGCACAGCAGGCAAAGGGAGGAGGTGGCTGCTGGTGGGGGTTCAGGGGGATCTGGTCCCAGGCCCTCTTGGTTTCCCTGGCAGCTCCCAGCCCTCCATGCCCTCGCCGCGTTCCGGAGCGGCTCCTGCTGCCCGCGAGTCATTCATCGTCCTCAGCCACTAATGGACTCCATTCAACTGCTTCTCCCTCGTCCTCCCCCAGTGTGATTCATGTAGTGGCTGGAAGCAGATTCCTTTTGGCAGTGAGAGTCCCAGATATTTTATATTTACGCATAATTTTCTTCCCGGGATCTCAATTTTTCCCTTCTCTCATCTCCCCCTTTCTCCTCTCAGCTCCATCCATGCTCAGATGGGGTCGTGGCTCTGGCTCCATCACCCACCATCCCCTCCCCACATGCTGCTGGGGGTGGGGGCTGCTGGATTCATCTCCTCCTGCTGGAATGGGAAGGGGATGCTCGGAGGTGTTGGCACTGCTCCTTCTCAGCTGTATTTACTGCAGTGAGGAGCAAAGTCCACGTAGCTGTGGATGCAGTTTACAGGTAATTAAACTCAGCTTGGTGAGGATTTAAACATTAATATTGATGTTAAAGTTCTTAATAAAATATAGGGAAAGAGAGAAAGAGGTATTGATTCCTATAGGCTTTTTATTTTTTCTTTACTCTGGCTTCATTGTCACAGGGAACATGTTGATGTGTTGGTGAGTATGAAATCAGGGTGTCCTGTGCTGGCACGGGATCTGCAGATGGGGACAGGTGTGATTCCAGAAAGACAAATTGGGAAAGACTTAGGAAAATGCATTTGGGATTGATCCACACGGTGAGGCTGTTTCTGACCCAACCCTCCCGGGCATCCTCTGTGGCAGGCACAGGCTTGGGGACAACATCCATTTCTTGGGAATGGCGCTGAGGCTCCAGGATTTCCGCGTGTTGCTCTCTGTCGTGGCTGGCTCAGGACACAACCCCTTTGACCAGGCCACTGTCTGTGTGCTCATTCCAGCATCATTCCCATTCCCACTGTAGCCCTGGGGATCTCTGAGATCCCCCAGTCCTGTGGTGCCACCGTGGCCATCCAGCCCCTCCGCAGCCCTTCCTGCGCCGCACCAGAGGCCGTTAAAAAGATGCTGACGGCCGTTTTTCACTCCCTGCTTCTCTGTATACACACAGGACCCGGCTTTATCTGCTTCCTCGCCAATATTTTTTTATATAACAGTGAAATATTTATATTGTCCAATAAAAGGCAGTAACTTGCAATCTCGCGCAAATTCATCGGAGACCGGGAGCTTCGTTGTCTGAATTTTCCACCCGGCAGTGACCCCTGGTAATTGGCTCCATACATCTTTGGCATCAGGGATTTACATACAGGCAAGGGGGTGATGGATGGCCGGGGTCACCCCCCTGCCCTGTGGCCTGGCTGGCAGGGGAGGCTGCTGGCTCCCTGTGCCAGGTGTCCTGCCCCAAATCCCATCATGGCATAGCCAGGTGGGTTTTGGTGATGCCAGGGAGGAAAGAGCCAAATCCCTCACGATTCAGGCAGCCACAGCTGAAATCCCCACGGTGCTGGGGTGCAAGGCTGGTTTCATGGGGGTTTTGAGGTTTTGCTGGGGCACAAAAATGGAGCAAACTGCAGGTCCTGCAGGCCAGCACCAGCTGCTGATCCTGGGGGAGGCGGCTCCTTCCATCACAAACCAAATTTGCCCCAAAAGTGCCCCCAAAAGTCCCCAAATTTACCATTTTGGGAGCAAGATGGGATTGGATCACCAGTAGCCAGAGCCTGGGGCACAGCTGAGCCCCAGGCAGGCACCTCCTGACCTCAGCCAGCAGCACCTTGGCCCCCAATTTATCAAAAAGCAATTAATGGCCACCCCCCCGCCCAGGTTTTTATGGCGTCTGTCTCTTCTCCCAGACTGCAGGGCAGTAATTAGAGTCTGTCTAATGAGGTTTCCATAGCGGGAATACGTCCTCTCACCATATCCCCCCCACCAGACAAAGCCTTTGCCACAGTTTATGGTGCCAACCTAAATTTTTTCCGTCTGTTTTCACCCTGGCACAAGCTGGATAAGGACCAGGACATCCCCTGAGCTGTGGAATTTACCAGGCAGCACCGGCGAGGTCCCTTCCCACCGCATCCACCCCATCATTTTTACTCGATTTCACTTTTTTTCCTACATTCCACCAAAATTAAAAAGCCATCTATATCTTAAAAACCTTATTTATGAACACTTAAGCGTAAGTAAGTCATCGTTGGACGGCTTCCCTCTCTGCTGATGGATGGAATCTGGCACCGGGGTGGACCGGGAGGGAAATCTGGCAATACAATATGCTGTGCTTGACTATTTTGACACTCGGAGTGCGATGTTTTTTTTACAGTTACTGATGAGCTTATGGCACTGCTCCTTTTGGAGGAGCGAGGAGGAGGCTGGGGCTGAGAATATTGATTAGCGAGCTCCTGATTATCTCAACAACCCTCTCGGCTTGCCTTTTCTTTTGCGGGGAATACAGAATTCCTTCAATTATTCATGTGAGCCCCCTTGTCGATACTGCCAGCCCGACACCGAGCAAAACTGGTCCCGGGGAATTGTATTCCTCAAATTCAAACTCCAGCCCTCCTAAACCCCCTTTATTTTATCTTCCCCCCTGTTTTTCTTGTTGTTTTTGTCCACCTTTTGTTTTTGTTTTGTTCAATGCTTCTGCACTGGCAGGGTGGTGGGGGGAAAGCGCAGAGTCTCATAAACATTTAATTGAACTCAGCTGGGAATTTAGGAAAAAATGTACCTGAGCTTCAGGAGATTTGCTGTTAAGGAATTAACTCAGCAGGACAGCGGATTTCCCTCCCCAGCAACGAGATTTTTGGGAGCTGTAGATGTGAGTGACTAACAAAAGGGAAGTTAATTGGCCACAAAGGCAAATTTTAGCCCCTAACCTTGAGGTTTGGGGATTTCTGGCTCTCACCACCTCTGGTACCTCTGTTGGGTGGGCAGAGCTGGAGGAAAGGGGGTTCTTGGGGGGTGCAGCATCCTGCTGGATGCAGTATCCACCTGGATGCATCCCAGCAGCACGGGAGGGAATTTTGGGTTTCGAGGCGTTTATAAAAAGCAAACGTCGAGCGTTTGGCGCGGAGCTGCTGGCACCCAGCTCGCAGCCCAGATGGGGGGAGATGGGTTGTTTGTTAGAAAAAATGAATTAAAAAAAGATGAGAAAAGAGGGAAAGAAAAAAGAGCAACTCCAAAATAGCTTTTCTTGGAGGCTGTGTGGGGAAGGGTGTTTCTACCAGCCTGGCTGGGTGGGAGGGAAAGCTGGCAGCGTTGTAGGGAATGCTCAGAGGAGAGCTGGGCAACGGGAGCAGGACCTGCCCTCGCCACCCACGCTCCTGGGGATGATCCCAGGCCTTTCCCACCCTGTTGGCTCTTGGGGGGTTGAAATGGGGAGAGCCCTGGGAGGGACAGACTGGACAGAGCTTCCAGGCAGGGCGAGGAGCCACCAGTGCTGGGAGGTGCCAGAAGGGGCCAAGGTGTGTCTGGGAAGTGCCAGGGTGTGGCCAGGAGATGCCAGGGTGTGGCTTGGAGTTGCCATGGTTTTCAGGAGTTGCCAAAGTGTGACCAGGAAGCACAGTGACACAGCCAGGAGGTGCCATGGCCTGGAAATGCCTTGGTGGGGCCAGGAGGGGCCGTGGCACATCCAGGAGATGCCGTGGCACATCCAGGATCCCAGGATGAGGCTGCAGTGGGGGCTCCCAGGAGGAGCTGAGCCACTGGGGTGGGACAGCATGGTCCCAGCCCATCATGCTGCCAGGGAAGACTTCTCCATCCTGCCCCAGCTGCTCCACATCCACGTGAGCTTTGCCTTTGGTCCCTGATGCTGGCGAGAGCCTCGTGGCACTTCAGGACACCTCTTTTCTCCCTGGCAATTTAGTGTTTTCTTCAGGGGCTGCTTCCCCTGCTCCTCTAATGTGCTTGGATGGAAACCCCTGGGGAGCTGCTGGTATTCCGAGCTCGCCAGCAGCCACACATTAGGATCTGTCATCTGCTCAGCATTACCTGGTTTTAAATCTGTCTCTTTGGAGCTACGGAACTGCATAGGAAAATATTAAAGTAAACAATAAGTGGATTTACACAAATGTGACTGATTTCCATATTTTTCATCACTTCATTTTATTACTGGGTTTACTGATATGCTCATTTATTTATAGGGCAATCCAGTATTGATTCATTCCGATGCACTGTGCATAAACACATAAAAGAGAGTGATAACAATAGGAATACATTTTCAGTCTTTTAAATACTGCATTTTTTCCAATAGTCTTCATTAGATCCGCTCCAGGAATATGAGCAATGTCCTTCGGGAAGCCCAGCCGGCCCCTCCGCCCAAGTGGCTCCGGATTTATGGGGGTGTCAGGAACAGCAGGATGCAATTCCCAGCTCAGCAGCAGCTGCTTCCCCAGCTCTGCCACCTTCCCCCCGCCAGAGAGCTTTTCCACAGGAGGTTTTGGGGGGTTTTATCCCAAAAGGTGGATTCTGCTCCCTTGAGGTTGGGTTTTTGGGTGCTTTGGTGGCAGGTGGTGCAGGGTGGGCACCAGTGAGGAGCCAGGCTTAAGGAGGCTCAGGACTCTGTTCTTCCCCTTTTCCCCCTTTTCCTTCTCTTTTCCCTTCCCTTTTTTACTTCCCTTTCCCCACTTCCTTTTTCCCTTTCATTTTTCCCCTTCCCTTTAATCCTTCTCTATTTTCCTTCTCTTTTCAAATATTTTTCCTTTTTCCTCCTTTTCATCTTTTTCTTATCTTCTCTCTTCTCTTTCTTTCTGCTTTTTCCTCTTTTCTGTTTCTTCTCCTTTTCTTTCCCGCCTCTCTTCCCCTCTTTGTCCCTTGTTTTCTCTCTTTTACCTTTTCCCCCTTTTACTGTTTTCTCTCTTTCCCCCTATTTTCCCTTTTTTTCACTTCCTCCATTTTTTCTCTTTTTCATCTTTTTTCCTCTTTTTTCCTCTTNTCTTTTTTCACTTCCCCCATTTTTTCTCTTTTTCCTCTTTTTTCCTCTTTTTCCTCTTTTTTCCTCTTTTTCCTCTTTTTTCCTCTTTTTCCTCTTTTTTCCTCTTTTTCCTCTTTTTTCCTCTTTTTCCTCTTTTTTCCTCTTTTTCCTCTTTTTTCCTCTTTTTCCTCTTTTTTCCTCTTTTTCCTCTTTTTTCCTCTTTTTCCTCTTTTTTCCTCTTTTTCCTCTTTTTTCCTCTTTTTCCTCTTTTTTCCTCTTTTTCCTCTTTTTTTCTCTTTTTTCCCCTTTTTTTCCCTCTTTTTTCCTCTTTTTCAAATTTTTGAGCACCCACACCCCTCCCATCCCATATATTTCCTCCTCAAACCCCACTTTTCCTCTCTCCCCATGAATATTAAGCAGGGAGAGCCGAGTGTTCCATCACCTGCATCAGGGGAAGGAGCCCATAAACTCGGGGTGATGGATGGCAAACATTCCCCCTCTGCTCCTTCCTCTAAATGAGGAGGAAAAAAGAGGAAAAACCATCATTTTTAAATATTAACCTGGAGGGGTGTGAACGGGCTTGTTGGGCCCTTTCTCTCTTCTATCCTTGAATGCATCTCCTAAATATTTAGGCTCTTACAGAATTTTTTTTCCTCGAGGAAAGAGTAGCAGGACCCAGGAGAAGAAATTATAACCACAGAGGATAAACCCAGCTTTTATTTTTTCCCCTCTCTTCAACTAAAGGGCAGCTCCTTTCTCTCCCCAAAAGCAGTTTAATGGCAACAGCTTGAGAGGGACAAAGTTTGAATATCCTTGTGCCGGAGAAAAGAGCAGAGCGAAAGCCCTGCTAATTACAAAAGTTGCTTTATGAAAGATAATTCAAAGCAATAATTTAGCAAACATAATCAAGTAGCGCAGATGGGGATTTTGATGAATAGTTTGCAACATGCAATTAGCAGCTCTTGCAGTTACATATCATTAACCCTCAGAGCACAAAAATTATTTTCTCATTATTAGATGAAAAGGTAAAATTAAGCTGACTAGACAGTAAAGGAACAAACTACAATTAATTACCTTCATTTATTACAGTCATTATTTTAAACTTATTTTTTTTTTCTCTGATAGATAGATGAAAACATCTAAATTAAAAGTTTTGTTCTGCTAAGTGGGAGGTGAAACTTTGCCATCCTTGGGGTGCGGGGCCAGCCTGGCTCCATCCCAAATCTGGGGATCAGTGGGAGCCCCCTCATCACCCCCAATCATCCCTGCCAGGGATGCTGAGCCTGAGCATCCCTGCCTGTATCCCACACCAACCTGGACCACTGCTGTCAGCCACAAGGGGAATTTTGCCTGTTTTTGCAGGAAAATATTTTTCCACAGGCATAACTTTCCAGGAAAATATTTTTTCGTGGAAAATAATTATGGGGGGGCTTGCAAGAAATCCAGCCTTGCTGGGAATTAACCTGCCCAGGTGGCACCTTCTCCTGGTGGTGGTCAGAAATCAGCCTGTTCCTCGTTGGGTTGGGTGCTGAAAACTTTGATTTTGTGATCTGTGTTGGTGGCAGATGGTTCGGAGCTGCCAACTGTCAGCAAATGCACTAAAAAAATAAATTCAGGGAGAAAGAATGGAGGAGAAAAAAAAAAAAGAAGGAAAGAACCAGCTTGAACAGTCAGTGAAAAAACATGGATTAAGTTATGGTGAGGAGGGTGGATAAGCTTGAGATATTTTCCCTGTTGCTGATGTGGGTGCTCAGCCCAAGAAATCCTGTGGGCACCTTCTCCCTGAGGCAGCAGGGTGGGGATGGTGTGGGAAAAAAGAGAGGAAAAATGACCTAATGAGCTGAGTATTCTCTGTCTCTGCTCTCAGGAACTTTGCCGAGACACCACTGAACTTGTCAGGCAATATTACAACAAAATTAAGAACCAGCAGCAATTTTCTCTCATTCGGGATCCCGCGCTTTAGAAAGTAAATTATTAATGCATTTTTTTCCTCTGTTAAGCAGTTATTTGCAGCAGTCTTGGTGTATTTCTCATTAGAAATAACATCATCTAAAGAACTTATATTGATTCTTCTTTCCCCCCCCTTTTTTTTTTAATCTCCGAATCATGGATGTGAACAACATTTTTCTGTGATGTTCCCTTTAACTAGAATTCTCAGGCTTTATTTTTATATTATTGATCTTTTTGACATGAATTGCTTTTTGGCCTTGTGAAAGTCTCGGGAGCTGCTCCTGCCTTTGGAGCAATGGGTGGGGGCTGTGGGGTCCGGGTGGGCACGATGGGTTTGGGTGGGTGTGCAGTGGGTTTATGGGGGCTAAGAGGTTTGTGATGGGTCTGTGGATGTGTGTGAGGGGTTTGTGTGTGTCTGTGATGGATCTCTGGGGGGGTGTGTGAGGAATCTGTGGGTGCACAACAGCTCTGTGCACACGTGTGGTGGATTTAAGGAGTTGGTTGGATGCTGAGGCACCAAAGGACCTCAAAACGTGCCCGGTTCCTCGTGGTGGTCCAGCCTCATCGCCCAGAGCTCTCCCAGGACAGTGGCTCCTTCCCAATCTCCCCCTCCTTGCCACCTTCTCTCTCTCCCCAACTTCTTTACACATCAGCAAAAAAAAAACCACCCAAGGAAAATAGCGAAGCCTCGAATTAATTTTTTTTCATCACTTTTCTTCAACATTTGGGGTCTCTGCTGCCGCTTTCTCCCCCGACAGCTGTTCCTCCACGCTGAAAAAGAGCTCATTTGTGGTTTGCTGCCACCAGTATTTAGATGGAAATAACCCACTACTTATCCTGCACTTGATCTGGTGGATGTAAGAATAAACTCTGTGCCGCCGGTGCGACGCAAATCCCGCGCCTCTGGAGCGGGGATGCTCCGGCGCTCCGAGCTCGCCGCCGCGCCGGGGGAGTTTTACCGTTTTGTCAGTCAATTATAATAATATTTCTGCTTCCAAATGTTTAAAAAGTTGGCTTCGGAAGGTATAATCATGGCACAGAGGCCAGCCTGACAATAGTAATTAATTAGGCTATTACGCATTCTGCAGTGATAATTGCTTTGCTGGAAAGTCACCAGCCATGAAAAGGACCCGGCGCGTAAATGTAATTTATCAGACGGCGGCGATCCCGCGCCGCGCCTCACCTTGAGCCCACGGGTGCTGTGCAGGGAGATGGGAAAATGGGAACGAGGAGTGGCTGGGTGTTCAGTGCACAGGCAGAGCTCGCTCAGAGCGGGCGCTGAGGGCTCTGCAGGAGGGCAGGGGGTTTGTGTCACTGACGGGTGTCGTGGCCATGGGGAGAACGGGAACGGCGCCATCCTGATCCCACCGAACCCGGGCTGCTTCCAGGGGCTCTCAGCTCCCCCATTTTTAGCCATTTTCTCCTCTTTTTAACATGTTTTCAGATGTTGCCTTCTTGGATGTGGATGCGGGGTTTGGTTCTGCCTCAAGGAAGTGAGAATTCAGGTGCTTTTATTGTAAGAGTTTGATTTTGGGGCTGGTGTGGGTTTTTCCCAGGTGTTTATTCAGCTCCGTGTGAGGAATTACAGCAGTTTCAGTGTTGGGTCAGCCGTCCCTGTGCAGGACTCTGATCTGCTCCAGCAGGAATCTCCCCTGGCATTTGAGTAAATTATCCCCCATCCAGAAAAGATCACTGAAAATGTTAAATATCTTCTTTTCTAGTGACATTTCCTAGAAGTTTAGTGGGACTCTGGAAGAGCTGAGTGGGTGTCTGGCTCACCATGTGCCAGTTGCCCACGCTGGTGGTGCCCTGGCACTGACGTGGGCTGGAATGTTCTGGAGCCCAGAGCACAGGGGATGCTGCAGGCTCCTTCTCACCCCACCATGGGGGTGCTCAGACTTCCATAGGGATTGCTGAGGAGAGGGAAAGGTTCTCCTTGGAAAGTGCTTTGTCTCTGCTATGTGACTTGAGGAATGGAATGCAGTGATTTGGAGTCTGGGCCAGCTCTGTGCCCCTGGCGTGGGTTAGGGGTGCACAGGGACAGGCACAGCTGATGGAGAGGGAATGGAGAACATTTGGGCTGGATCTTTGCTCTGCACGCTTTGGCTGATGCCAGCTCAGGGGGGATGAAGCTCCTCAGAGCAGCTGGGGCAGGTCCAGGCATCCCCATGGCCCCGTGTCTGCTCCTGCTCCCCTCCCGTGCATTCCAAAGGGTTTGGGAACAGGGAAGTCACAAAGACCTGATGCCACGAGCAGCCTGGCACCGCTGTGTCCCCACATCCCTACAAATCTCCCATTAGGGCTCACCCCACCAGCAGATCCGGCGGGCACGGCGCTGTCCTGCTCCAGCACACGGGCAGTGCTGGCTCCTGGCTGCCTCCT
Organism: Irena cyanogastra; assembly: GCA_013397155.1. NCBI lineage: Eukaryota > Metazoa > Chordata > Aves > Passeriformes > Irenidae > Irena > Irena cyanogastra. The sequence goes on from VWZV01014203.1 coordinate 47,533, forward strand.
CCCTCCTTTCCTCTCTTCACTATTATTATTTTAAAGCACCCTGAAGCCAAGCATTTCTGCAGAACGCCGAAGAAAAGCCCCCAAATTCCTCCTCTGCTGGAACTGCGGTGCTGAGAAAGTAGGTTTGTGTACGAGCTGCTATAAAAAGCCCGGCTTATACAATTTTAACAATAGAAAAATGATCTTTGTGCTCCAGTGCCTGCGAGCTCCGGAGGAGAAGGCGCCTTGCTCAGGTGGCTGCTGGATTACAAATGAGCCGTTTGCTTTGGGTTGGAATGACAAGCGATGGCAATCCGGGATGGTGGGGTGAGCCAGGAGCTCTGCTGGCACAGAGGAGGGAAAAATGCTCCGGTGTGGGAGCTGCCACCAGACCGAGGCCCAAAGTTCAGGCTTTGTTTCGTAATTAGCCCATCGGTGGCTTAAGAGCAATTTAATTAATTATTTCCCCGTCATAACAGTATGTCTGCTGGGTGGGCACTTCTGTCCTACATCCCTGGCTGGTGTGAGTGCCCAGTTTGGCTCCAGCTGGGAGTGGCCACTCCTATCCCTGATGTCTGTGCCCTCGTGTCCCTCTGGTGCCCCATCCCATCCGCTCCAGGTGGGGCTGGATGTGAGGGGTAACCAAGGGGACCTGGTGGGCAACAGCCCCTGCCCCGGGGTGTCATTGTGCCTTGAAAAATTAAAGGGAGTAAATGATTCATGCTCATAAATGTTGGATGGGAACACACAGCAGATTAATGTTGTTGGGTTATTGGGATGCGGCTGGTGTGAGTGTCACCAGCACCCCGGTACCCTGAGGGCTGAGGGGGACAGGGACAGGAGAACATCACAGGGACAGTGTGAGCATCACTTCCACCCCCAGCACCACCCTGGGAGGGCGGCTGGGGGAGGCCGTGCGCCGGATCAGGCACAACAGCGGGCAGGCTTCTTTATTTCTTATTTAAGCGCCGACATTAAATTATAATTTTCATTTACTCAGAGCACATCAATGATTTAGGGCGACGTGACGTGGCGGCGGCACGAGGAGTTTAGCCACAGGCAGCGAGCGGCTGCGTGGGGCACGGGGCCGTGTGCCGGCCGTGGTGGCACCGACCCCGCTGGCTCGGCCGGTTCCTTCCTCCCAGCCCATCCCTGAGCCCTTCACCCCTCTCCCCGCAGGTGATTGCACTTAGTAAGAGAAGCAAGGAGGCTGAGACGGCTTTCCTGAGCGTTTACAAGCAATTGCTCGAAGCTCCAGGTAAGCAGCGCGGTGGCGACCTGGCTGCCTAACGAGTCGCGTGCCGGTGCCCAGAGGAGCCAGCGAGGACCGCGGCACCATCCCCGGCGCGGCTGGCACCGTCCCCGGCACGGCTGGCACCGTCCCCGGCACGGCTGGCGTCGCCGACCGCGGCCGGCGCATGGTGCTCTGGAGATCCCGGCCGAAGAGAGGAGAGGAAGCAGCTTTTGCCATCGCTGTGTTTCAGCCCCTGAGCCAAATGCATCTTGACGTTAGGAAAGGAATACATTTGCTCAGCCCGTGTAGTAACACTGCGGCTATTCCCACTTGTCTGTTTGACGGTAAGTTGACCGAAGCGGCCGAGCGCCGGCTCGCAGCACGAGCCACGGGGACATCCTTCCTCTGTCACCCCGTGGCCGGGGCGCTGCGCCGTCCTGGGAGGGGGAAACTGAGGCACGGGGCAGCCCTGAGGTTTGTGTTGGCAGAGCTGGTCCTAGGGATGGGTGAGGGGCTGGGAGCCCCCTCTCGCTGCTCCCCACTTTGGGGGATTTCATGTGCACCAGGCACGCCGGGGACTGAGAGCTGCAAACGGCTGAAAACGCGCAGAAAGGCTCCTGCAGGGCCACTAATTCATTTTCCAGACATTTAGGAATAACAAAATGTTTTAATGATTTCTTAGGGGAATTAGGGAGACATATTTTTGTCCTCATTAAATTTTCTCCTGTGCTACAAGAACCAAATGTCAGCTCGGTTTCCAGAACCCAGTTATCTTCTCTTCCCTCCCCACCTCCCCGCGCTCGCCCGCCGGCTCCTCCCTCCATGGATGCACACACATGCACGCCCCAAAACTGCTTCCCCGTGCTCCCTGCACTCCTCCTTCTCCTCTCTCTGCTTTCCATCTCCTTCTCCCCTCCTGCTCCCCAAATCCTCCCTCCCGCGGTTCGTCCCCGTCTGTTCCATGTCCACATGTCTCTCGACAGGCAAACTCTTTGTGGAATACTTTCCAAGCGCCACATAAGTCCTGATTCGACATTTTTTGCTTTGAATGGCTGCTGTCAACACAAATCTCTGGCAGAGACTGTAACGGAGCCTGATTGCTCAGCAAGTATTTTGATAAGTGAGCTGGCTGTGTGTCTGTAATTACGGGAGAAAACCGTAAATCTTTTGGATATTGTTCACACAGATGTGGCGTGAAGGGAAGGGGGGGAAGCAGTAAAATGTGTTAAAAGCATAATTAATGTCATTGTTGTTGGGGATGATTTGATTTAAGGCTGACTTTGACTCTGGAGGGATTCTTAGGGCGCTGGTGGATGTGTTTGAGCAGGTTGGGATGGGGTGGCAGAGGAGAGGCTGAGTGGTGGAGAGGTGACAACACTATGGAGGCACTTTGGGTGTCCCATGGGACCTGTGCTCCTCCTGAAGCCAGGCAATAGCAGCATGGAACGTGGGCTGGGTAGAATGGCCCTGGTGATCCCCAGGGATACAGGTGCTCCCTGCAGCTGTGCCTGCTCAGGAGAAGGTGAGGAGCTCTCAGAGCTGCCCCCATCCCTGTCAGTGAGCATCCAAAGGAGGGCTGTGGAGATGGTGAAGGGTCTGGAGGAGGAGCCATGTGAGGAGCAGCTGGGGGCACTTGGTTTGTTCAGCTTGGAGAAGAGGAGACTGAGGGGAGCCCTCATGCCACCCCACAGCATCCTCATGAGGGACAGTGCAGGGGCAGCTCCGATCTCTGCTCTCTGTGAGCAGGGACAGGACCCAGGGAACAGCTGGAGCCGTGTCAGGGAGGTTTAGGTTGGAGATCAGGGAAAAGTTCTCCCCCAGAGGAGAGAACCCAGGGAATGGGCACAGCCCCGAGGCTTCCAGAGCTCTGGGATCGTTTGGACACCGCTCTCAGGAATGCACAGGCTGGGATTGTTGAGGTCTCTGTGCAGGGCCAGGGGCTGGACTCCTGGCTCCTTGTGGTCCCTTCCAGCTCAGGATATTTTGTGATTCTGTGATCCTGCTGCAGCACTGCCGGCGCGGCTAAAGGATGGCCAATGACGCCGGCTAGTGGTGGCACTTATATACGTATTTATTTATTGAATGAATCTGTATAAACTGTATATATAGTGGGTGAGGGTACAGAGCGGTAGATCAGCCTGCCAGGGCAGGGGCACACTGTTTGTCACGCTGTGCCATTGGTGGGTGGCCCTGCACCACGGCCCCAGAGCGTGCGGTGCCCTCAGGTCCTGTTTAGGCACAGGTGTCCCTCATGTCACCCTTCTGTGCTGGTGGCCAGCGTCAGGTGTAACCTGTCCCAGTGGAAGGTGTGATCCATGGAGCAAGGGACCACGCCCCAGTATCTCATGTGGTGGCAGAGCCGGCCCCACAGCTGAGGATGGCGAGGATGGGCAGTGTGGCATTAGCTCAGTGTAGTTATTCCAGCCAGGAATTTGGCATCTGCGCTGCCCTGGCTGTTGCAAAGGTTTGCTCTTCCCTTCCCAAAGCTCTGCTCCCACCGTTTCATCCCAGGCTGGCAGCTCCAAACAGGGAACAGCACACGGGGGCATCACCCCAGCTGTATTTCACCAGCAGGGCTGCAGCTCCTGGGAAGGAAAATGCTGACCTGAGGAAAATCCCTGGTGCTTTATCACTCAGACCCGTTTTTCCCATATTATTTCTCATCTTGGAGGCAGGAGGAGTCGCTGGTGTGGATCAAACAGGGCCTGTCCCAGGGTTTATCTCCATGGAGGCAGCTCACAGGCTGGCACGGAGCCTCCTGCCAACACCCCCAGGGCTGTTTAGGGCGGGGGGGGACCCCGGCAGCCCCCGGAGTGCAGGGTTTAATTATCCGTATCCTTATCTGCACTCACGTAGTTATGGGTGTTATTAATGGCTGTGGGAGCATCCAGGCTGGCTGGGGCTGTGCTGCATTGCTGCCATCCTGCACCCTGGCGTGGGGAACCAGCCTGGGATGCTGAGCTGAGACACGCCAGGAGCTGAAGGATGCCATGAGCGCCCCAGGAGGGTCCCAGCTGGAGCCAGGTCCCTGTGTCAGTGCCAAAGCTGGCAGCACTCAGCATCTGCCTCTGGATCCTCACAGCCAGAATTCCAGCACAAACCTCTTATTCCATCCATTCGTGGGCACTTTGTGATGTCCAGCAGAGAGAAGGGATAACGCTCCCTGTGGAGGATGCTCCAGGGGCTTTTGGGCTGGCAGTCACTAACCCTGGGGGGAAGCTGCGTGGTGGGTGCAATGCTGTGGGATGGCAGGGCAGCAGTGGGGCAGACGGACCCCAAATCCTATTTGGAGGAGCACGTGTCTTGGCTTTTTTTGCTTGCAAGGAGCATCCACGTGGGCATGGACCAAATCTGGCATCTTCTGGGCAGGTTCACCCCGAATTCATCTGGTGCTGTTTGACCCCCAAATCCCATTATGTGATCTCCTCCATCCCACACCATTTCCATCTCAGCCAGGGACTTGCTGAGCAGCAGAGCTGCTCTGTGTCCCGTTCTGAGTGGAGGCAGGCAGTTGTTGGAATTTTTTTCCATCACCATTGTTATCTTTTACCCTTGGATGCCTGCCACGTGTCTGTGCTGTACGTAGCATGCCCAGCTCCATCCCACTTCCCTGTTTGCCTAACTTTTTGACCCTGGAGAATACAAATCTATTTTCTTTCCTCTTCTTTTCCATGAAAAAAACCTCAACAAAAAAACCCCTCAAACCTACATTAACCTGGCTCAATAGGAGGCATTTTCTTGAACTTATTAAAAAACCCAGACTTGTAAATTAATTTGTTCATGTTGTACAATGGCAGTGCAGATGGACTCATTAGCATGCACACAACAAATAATTATAGATGAATTTTTAGCTGGCCTGCTTAATGGGCTTGCTGGGTTAATTATGTCAATGTATAATTACATCAGCCCTGGGAGACATAATGGCACACCCCGCTGAGCAGACACTAGCTAATGATGGTGTAATGCTGACTGAGGGAAGACGGACGGCTCCGGATGCACCTGCTTACCTCGGCACAAACCTCCATTGTCTGCGCCCAAACCGGCCCCGCCGGAGCCACCGGTGCCGTGGGTGCCACCGGGAGGCGATGTCCCCGTGCCCCCTGCCCGTCGCTCCGCGCCTCGGGGCTGGCAGTGAAAGGCGGAACGCCGGGGATATTCCCGCGCCACCTGGAACGCAGGATGTCCCCCCATGGCTGCTAGAAACGCAGGACTTGGCGTGTCCCCAGGGCTCCTAGAAAGGCAGGACTCGGGGGTGTCCCCGTGGCACCTGGAACGGCAGGACCCGGCGTGTCCCCAAGGCTTTGGGAAAGGCAGGACCCGGGGCGTCCACATGGGGAGGTGGGAGAGGGCCTGGGAGGGCCATCCCCGCTGCTCACCGCCCATCCCGCACCCCGCAGACCCCGCTCCTGTGCTGGAGGCTGCCCGGAGCCTGGAGGATCGGCTGCAGCAGCTCCAGCGCCTCGAGCCCGAGCCGCCGCCGCCGCTGAAGGATCTCAGCCGGCCCTGGAAGAAGCACCCGGAGCTCGTCAGCACCAAAGGTACCGCCCGGGGCTCCCCGTGTGCCGCCTCTGAGCATCCCTGGAATGCAGGGTGGGGGGCCAGGAGCTGCCCCCTGGCCACCGCTGCTGTCCCCTCCGCAGCCGTGTGACTGTGTCCCCCCGCAGAGCGCAGGGAGGGGAAGGCGCCGGCAGCCGAGCCCCCGCTCCCCGGCCTCGACGGCAAAGCGCCGAGCACAGAGACCTCGCTGCAGAGAAATGAGGCAGACAAGCAGAAGTACGTGAGTGCCGCCAATGGGCTCGTTCTGGGGCGCTGTGGGGACACGTGGCTCTGTCCCCGCTCCTGCACGGGGGTGTCTGTCCATCCCCCTTCTCCTTCCCTCTGCTGTCCGGTTGGGAGCGGTCGCATCACGCTCAGAAACCCGACACCGTCTGTCTGTCTGTCCGTCTGTCCATGCCAGTCCCAGGTGGTTTTGGGGAAGCAGCAGGCACAGGCACAGCCAGGACAGGTCCCTCCTGTTGTCCCCTTGCGCGGTGTCCCTGGCTCGTGGCTTTGCTCGGACGGATGGGTTGAATCCAGGTCGCTGTGTGAACCTCATTAGGTGACCTTTTAATTTGGATGCTCCCGGTCTTCTCGGTGCCTTCATTGTTATTCCTTAACACGCTGCACCGGGAAACAAATGAAGAATCTTTAAACCCTAAATTGCAGATCTCTGCGAGTAAGTTCCTGGCAAGTGCAGGCTATAAATAATGCAGAATAACTTTTCCCTGATTGCTTCCCCCTCCTCCAGTTAATTACAGGTGGGGTGGGCTGCCATCCCCCCCCTCAGAGGGGTTTCAGCCTCAGGGATCAGGGACCATTTTCAACCCAAAGTAAATTTTTTTTGCACTTGGGGCAATAAACCCCTTAGCACTAGGGGATAGCATAGCTTGGACACATCCTGGTATCCACTGGTGGCTCTTTCCTGGCTTCAGTGAGTGATGGGGCTGAGGAGGGGGCGCTGTGAGGGGTCTCTGTGTGGTTTTGGGGGGCTGTGGGGTGGGCTGTGGGGTTGGCTGTGGGGTTGCCCCCGCTCCATCCCTGGTGCCCGTCTCTCGCAGGGGCCTGCAGGAAGCTCAGGTCACCTTGGCCGCTCGGCTGGGGGAGGCAGAGGAGAAGATCAAAGTGCTCCACGCAGGTAGTGGGGCCGGGAGAGGGGCTGCTGAGCACGGAGGGCCAAGCCCCCGCCCCACAGCTCACCCTCCTCTTCCTCTTGGCAGCGCTGAAGGCCACACAGACGGAGCTGCTGGAGCTGCGCTGTAAATACGACGAGGAAGCCGCGTCCAAGTAAGTTCCCAGCAGGGCTGGGTTGTGCTCAGAGCTGAGCCGAGCCACTTTTGGCAGCACTGGGACATCTCCGTGGTGCTGCTTGAGGAGCTGAGATACTTCAAGCCACTGCAGGAACATCCTGAGTCGTGGTGTCACCGAAACTGCAGGAAAAACAGAAACTCTCCAACAGCATCTTTTAAGTGTTGGAGAAGCAAGGCATTACTTTATTCTGGCCAGGATGTGCAGTAGAAATTCTTTCATCCATGCATGCCCATGTTGTGCAGTGAAAATCATTCAATCACACACGTTTTTGTACCAGACCTTTCACGTATTTATATATAAAAACCCCACAGAAATTTACGTTCATTGGTCTCAAATGACACAATTTTTAGTGTTCCATCTCCTGTTGGTCATTAATCCCTTCACCTTCGATGCTAATTGGGTCCTCATCCTTTGGTTCTCTTATCGATCTTTTGCCAGACCAGGTGTCTCCGACCCACCAGGGTGGAAATGTTTGTTAATGTTCCCTTATCTCCTATTTATCTCCCGGCTACTCCCAATTCTTCCCGGTGAACTGGAGTCCTTTGAAGAGAAACTTCAATTCCCCTCCCTTCTCAATTCCCTGGGCAAAGTCGAACAAGCCCCTGGCTAAAGTTACAAAAAAATTTTGAAAGTTGTATCATTTCCAGCAGGGGGGTCCTTATCCCTAAGCCTCCTGCCCCTGTTCTGGGCTGTGTCTGTGCCTCCACGCCCGCTGACACCTCTTGTTTTCTGCCACAGGGCAGATGAAGTCGCCATGATCATGACCAACCTTGAAAAAGCCAACCAGGTGAGCCAGGAGCTGACTTTGCAGGAGCTGGTGGGGTTGGCCCTGCAGACCCTGGGGTGCTGCATGCACCCCGAGCATCTGTGTGGCCTGGATGTCTGTCCCCAAAACTGATAAGGGGCTGACAGGCACTGGGATTGGGAATCCCTGCAAAGGAGAGCTCAGGTTTCCTCCCCCTGCTGGGATCCCCTGCCCCTTGTGTGGGGTCAAGGGTGTGTTTGGGATTCTGCCCGGCTCCATTTGGCTGCTGGACCTGGCACTTGTCACCTCCAGCCTCTCATGGGTGTTTTAGGGCACAACCCACACTGTTCCTGTGTTAGATTCCGATGTAATCACTCTTGGTCCTGTCCATTGCTCTTAATTAGTTTTATTTAATTCTGAAAATGTAGGTACAAATAAATGCATGTGGATACTAAAAGAAGTCTAAAGAACAATTTGTGTAAATAAAATCATCCTTTAGGGTGGAAAAAAAATGGTGTCCTGGAGATGGTCTGCAGCCAGAGCCCAAGGATTGGGATCAGGAACCGTGTTAGGACTTGGAGACCTTAAATACATGGGGGGAGCTTAAACACCTGGGCTGGGCTTATGATGCTGGAAGTGGGAGTGGGATGCTCAGGAGAGGCACGGATCAGGGCAGATCCTGGACTCTGTGTGGGGTGGGACGAGCTGCAATGCCTGGTGTGATTCCTGTTCTGTTCTCTTGCAGCGGGCGGAGGCGGCGCAGAGGGAAGTGGAGAGTTTGCGGGAGCAGCTGGCGGCCGTCAACAGCTCCCTGCGCCTGGCCTGCTGCTCCCCGACGGGCACCACGGGGGTGAGGGCATCCCCGGGGCCAGGAGCACCTCTGGGGCCAGGGACAGCCCAGCCCTGGGGCCAGGAGCACCCCTGGGACCAGGGACAGCCCAGCCCTGGGGCCAGGAGCACCTCTGGAGCCAGGAACAGCCCAGCCCTGGGGCCAGGAGCACCTCTGGGGCCAGGAGCACTCCTCGGGGCCAGGGACAGCCCTGGGGCCAGGAGCATCCTTTGGGCCAGCAGCACTCCACTGCAGCTGGCAGTGTCTGTCACAGCCAGGAGCACCCCACTGCACTTGGGAGCACCCACTGTGTTGGGGAGCAAGCCTAAAATGCCCGAGGAGTGTTTCCACCCTGAGGTGGTGGCGCTGGCTGTGCCCTTCAGTCTCCCACGGAGAAGGGGACGTGCACCCCCACAGCACTGAAATGCACCTGGGAGACCTTTAAGGGTAGAAGGAAGGTCTGCCCCTCCCCAGGGTTCTGTCACCAGGGTCCCCAATGCACCGGGCTGAGCCCTGGGCTCACCTGCTTCCTGTGGGGACACGTCCAATGGGGAGGGTGGCCCTTGTCCCCACGCTGGGTGGCCGGGAGCTGACAGTGTCCCCTCTCCCAGCAGGACAAAGCGAACTATTCCATGTGCTCAGGGTCGAGGTTGGAGGCAGCTCTGGCTGCCAAGGACCGGGAGATCCTGCGGCTCCTGAAGGACGTCCAGCACCTCCAGAGCTCGCTGCAGGAGCTGGAGGAGTCCTCTGCCAACCAGATCGCCGAGCTGGAGGGGCAGCTGGCCGCCAAGAACGAGGCCATCGAGGTGCACCCACGGGGCCTTGGGGCGTGCCAGGGGTGGGGGACACGGGTCTGGCTGTGCCATGTGGCCACCGGGAGCCGGCTGCAAGGACTCCCCTCCTCTGCCCCACAGAAGCTGGAGGAGAAGCTGCAGGCACAGGCAGACTACGAGGAGATCAAAACGGAGCTGAGGTATGGCTTGACCATCACCCATGGCTGCCTGGCCGCTACCCCGGTGCCCGCGGCGCGCTCCCACGGCCGTGACGTGGCCGCGGCCACCGCGTCACCCCCTTGTCTCCCTCCCAGCATCCTGAAGGCGATGAAGGTGGCCTCTGCCGGCTGCAGCCTGCCCCAGGCAAGTGCCGCGGCGCGTCCCGAGGCGCTGGCCGGGCTGTGCCAGCCCTGCCGACGGTGCCTCCGCCGCCTGTCCCCATCTCGGCTTGGCTCCTTGCAGAGCATCTCGAAGGCGGAGGAGGCCCTGCTGCTGGGGAAGGAGGCTTTCTACCCCTCCCAGAAGTACCTGCTGGAGAAGCCCAGCCTGCTGGCCAGCACTGGTAGGGACCCTAGGTTCTGTGGCATCGCGCTGGGAATATCCATGGGAATGTGGGTGGCAGGGACAAATCGTGCCCTGATTGTGGTGGGGTGGGATGTCACCTGGGGAAACTGAGGCAGGAGCTGTTTGGCTGCAGGGCTATGCCAGAGGCTTGGCCAGGAGGACTCTAGTGTGTCTCCCTCTCTCTCCTTCATCTCTAGAGGAGGATCACTCCGAAGACGAGTCGGGGAAGGATCCACTGGGCATGGAGCAGCCGTACCCATCCCCCCACCACGCCCCGGCCGATGACCCCGCGTCCCCCACTCCCCTCCCGCCGCCCCCTGGCCCCGGCACGGCCCCTGACGGTCCCCGGACTTTCTCGCTGTCCCCCTTCCCGGGGGGCGAGCGGCTTTCGGGGGACCCCAAGGCCCCCCACCTCCCACTGCCCAGCTACAAGAGCGAGAGCAGCAGCGGGGCACCGCCCTTCCCCTCCTCCTTCTTCGGGGCCAAAAGCAGCAGCGTGCAGCCCGTCCCCGTGCCGGCCGCCAGCGCCACCAGCCCGCCCGGCGAGCCCTCTGAGGGCAGCGCCGGCAGCTCCACCGAGGAGGAGCAGCTGGACACGGCCGAAATCGCCTTCCAGGTGAAGGAGCAGCTGCTGAAGCACAACATTGGGCAGAGGGTCTTTGGGCACTACGTGCTGGGGCTGTCGCAGGGCTCTGTCAGTGAGATCCTGGCGCGGCCCAAGCCCTGGCACAAGCTGACGGTGAAGGGCAAGGAGCCGTTCATCAAGATGAAGCAGTTCCTCTCCGACGAGCAGAACGTGCTGGCCCTGAGGACTATCCAGGTGCGCCAGAGAGGTGAGTGGTTGGGGTGGCCCTGGCTAGCAGGTCCTGTCCTGGGATGCTGCAAGCAATGCTGTGGCTTCCGCTCCCAGTGCACCCCAGTTCACCCTGGCAGCACCCTGGGGTGCCCCATGCCATGGCAGGGGGCTCACCAGACTGTGATGGGCTGTGGGAGGCTGGTCCCACCAGTGGCACCCCGGGATTTTCCCTGCTGGGATGGAGCTGGCTGCCAGGCGGGATGAGCCCTGGCAAACGGCAGCAATTAACAACAACCCATGGCTGTGGAAGCTGCATCCCCGGACGTGCTTTACTCATTTATTCTGACAAGTGCCATTTAATTATTCATTAGGCTGTTCTGTGCCTTATGAATCAATGTGCTCGGGAATATTTCATTAAAATAATGAAGTTTTAGTGCTGCGGAACCTTGGCACCGCCATGGAATGGTGACTCCCATCTTTGGGGACAGTGGCTGCTGGTGACACCTCAGCAGTGGCAGCTGGTCACTTGAGACCCCATGGTGGCAGCAGGACTGGACAATGCACACCCGTGGTCCATGCACCTGCTGGTTTCAGCCTGGAGGGCTCTGATTTATCCCCTGGATCTGATCCATCATTAACACTTCTCTTGCACAGCCAGGAGGGCACAGTGCCAGGGATGGGGACATGGTCCTTGTGCCCATGTCTCCTGGTAGGGAGAGGGTGCCCTTGGATGGGATGAGCAAGGTGGTGGGAGATGCCATGCCAGAGGCAGGAGCTGGCAGCCAGGGCTACCAAGGCTCCCTGTGCTCTGGTAGCAACTAATCAGGAGTGACATTTGTCTTCAAACCAGCATCCCTAAAAATAACTGAACATGAGGAGCAGTAAATACTTCCTGACGTACAAGTGGAGCTTGTAAAACCAGCGCTGGTGACAAAGCTGTTATGCTGCCTCTTTGATCAGGTAGCATCACGCCGCGGATCAGGACACCGGAGACCGGCTCCGACGACGCCATCAAAAGCATCCTGGAGCAGGCAAAAAAGGAGATTGAGTCGCAGAAGGGAGGTGGGTGCTGCCATGGGGGTGGCTCCCGGGGTGGCCAAGTCCCTGCTCTGCTCTGTGGCTGTGGGTCCCGTCCCAAAAATGGGCTTTTTTGGGGATGTTTGACCCATTGACATCCATGGAGAATTTTAGGGCATGTTGGAAGGAAATACCACCTGGGATGGAAGAGTTGCTGTGCAGCAGAGTTCAGATCTGGGCTTTCAGAAACTTTGGATGCCCTCTTTTCCTCCCCCCTGCCCCAAACCAGATGATTAAATGAGTATTCAGGATCCATCTGGCACGAGGAATCATTAAAGCAGCTGCTCTCACAGTCAATTACAAGAAATGAAATACATTAAAACAGGTAGTCTGCTGAGAAAGCAGAATCCTGGAGAATTAAATTAGACGGGAACGGTGGAAAAACAGGCAGGGAAAACAAACATGTTTGTCTATCGCATTGTTGGTAATGGGATTTATTTTGTAATCATCAAAAAAGAAGTTGGCTTTGAGTTGAAGCTTTTGCTTTGTGGATGCTGCCAGTCCAAACCAGATCAGGATAAACCACTTTTCTCCCACACTTTGAACTGCAGCCACACAGTTAACGATGTGTGATGTGTGCTGCTCCTCGGGGCTGCCCTCACCCCTTTTCTCTGCAGGGGAGCCCAAAACGCCGTCAGCATCACAGGCAGTGGCCAACGGGGCGGGCGGCAGCAGCTCTGAGGACGCCATCAAGAGCATCCTGGAGCAGGCACGGCGGGAGATGCAGGCGCAGCAGCAGGCGCTGCTGGACATGGAGTCGGGGGCCAGCGGGCGCGGGGGGGACGCGGCACCCGCCGAGCGCTCCAC
>VWZV01014203.1:76436-92623 GCA_013397155.1 Irena cyanogastra
GGTTTCACCAGGGCCCACAGGGCTGCGGGTCTACCAGCACCCTATGTTGTGTTGGAGAGCTTGGGATGTGAGTACCAGTGGCTTTTGAGGGATCTTCCATCCTGTGCCAGAGCAAATCCTCCCCACCCACACCCCCGTGGGACTGCTGGACACCGTGACGGTGCCGTGACAAATCCCAGTGGGTGACACAAAGCGAAAGTGCAAGCGCTCGTCGCTGGTGAGGTTTGTGGTCTCCTGGCAAGGAGAAAGGGCCAAATCCAGCAATCCCTGGCGGGCTGCTGTGGAGAGCCAGGCTGGCTGGGAGCTCAGCTGTCCCCAGGGACCCCCGGGTAGCCGCTCCCCCGGGAGGGTTCCCGGCACCCGCTTTCTCCCACGCCTACACCGCAGCGATTCATTTCATGCAACAAAACAAGCCCTGTCGAAAGAGGCCACCCTGCTGCCGGGCTTTTCCCCGCAGGCAGTGGGTGTAGGAGAGTGTGATGGTGTAAACCAGGCTGCAAGGTGCCAGACACCACGGTGTGGAGGCAGGCTCAGGGTTTTTGGGGAGCTGGGCTAGCCACAGCTGTTTGTGCTGGTGAGCTGCTGTGGGCCGAGCCAGAGTGGAGCTTGGATTTGACCTGAGATGGGTTTGGGTTGTCCCCATCCTGTCTGGCCTGTTGGAGTGGTCAGGGAAAGCCAAACAGGTGAACTTGCCTTGGATTTGAAGTGCTGTAACATCACCCACAACCCCACAGGTCTGTGGTGCTGCTCAGCCCACATGGAGCTGTAAATTAAGGCCAGTTTGGGTCTTTAATATAGGAAGTTGTGTGGTGCCAGGAGGTGAAATGAGAGGAGTGTGTATGTTCTGTGAGAAAGGGGGAGAAGGAGGGCAAAATCTGCCTTCCCACACTGGCTTTTAACTGATTTCCTACAGCTTGTGTGGATTGGGGGATCTCTCTGTCCTGCTCCTTTCTTGCTTTTTAACTTGCTGGTTTGGTTCAGCCAAGAGAGAGAGAGGGAAACTCCTGAGACCCTGTGGAATTCTCCAGCTTATGTGGAAACAGCTAGAGGGTCACAGGGAGTGATGGTGCTGTGCCATCAGCCTCCGTGAGACCCAGAGAATCCTCACCATCACTGGAGGGAGCTGCTCCAGAGGGAAGAGGAGGACAGTGCTGGGCAGTTTCTGCTGTGGCTTGTGCTGGCCCTGGCTTTGGCTTTTTTACAGTGTGCTGTAAATATGTGGGTGTATCCCACATCCCGAGGCTGCAGCCAGACCCTTTCCCCACCTCTCCCCCTGCACCAACCCCTCCTGCCTTCCTGAGAGGCAGCATCTCCATGCCCACCCCCAAATGGCTGCAGCACCCTGCTTGTCCTCCTCAATCCAGGGGTGCATCCAGATGTTCTTCCAGCATCCCCCATCTCTGGGGGATCGAGATGCAGAGCGGGGCTGCACCATCCCCATCCTGGGGGGATCCTCTGCATCACCCAGCCCTTACAAGCCCACCTGTGGCTGGCTGGATCCCCCAGGGACCTGCATCCCCCCGAACCCGCCGTGCCAGATGCTGTTCCACTGAAAAGTGCCGTTCATTGTAACCTGGCCTTTTATAGCTGCCTCGGAGCGGCTGCGGGGCCATGCCAAGAAAGGCTGCAGCCGGCTCAGAATAGCTCTTTTCATGGAGGACATCCTGGGAAGGAACAATGTTCCCGCTCTCGGGATTGTGGGAACTTTGTATTTCTGCCACTCAGGAAGTGGGGAGCTGCGGGGCCGGCCAGGGCGTCTCCCAGCCCCTCGCTTCGCCCTCTCCTGAAAATAGTCCTTGGGATGAGTTTTGAATATTCCTGTGCTTATAAAGGGAGCTGCAAATGCCTCCGGACGCTTCTCCTCCGGTTGGGAACAGTTATTTCTGGGCGAGCCGGCGCATCAATCCCATTTCCTATTTGTGTCACTGGCGTGCATTTTCCTGCTGTGGCACTGGTGGCGAGTGGGGCCGGTTTCATTTTCGGCTGGTGGTGCCGCACATGCACGGCGTGGGAGCAGGGCTGGGCACGGGGCACCGGGCACGGCCACGTGGGCTCCACTCCCTCACCCTTCCCCTCGAGGCCGGGTTTGTGGTGCTGGGTGCTGGAGGGTGACCTCCACAGCCCTGGATGGCTGTTCTGCAGTGGGAAGGTGGCGAGTTGGATCCGGCAGCTCCTCCGTGGCGAGGCCAGCTGGCTCTGAATGCTCAGAGCGGGTGGCAGGATTGCGGCGCTGGCTCCCAGCAGTGCCCTGGCACTGCTTGGTGCTGCCAGCTCCTCTGGCTGCAATTAAACAACAAATGCATTTACTGGGACAAATAACCCATTGCGGGATCCAGGCGCGGATTCCCGTCCCGGTTGGCGCTGGCAGCGCCGCCGCAGCAACGCTCAGGTTGGGCAAGAGTTTAAGGGAAGCTCCTGGGGGTGGCTGGGCTGCAGGGCTGGATCCTGCACAAGCCCCAGCTCGCTGTCCCAGCCCGCATCAAAGCCACCGCGGCCGGTCCTTCCTGTCCTGCTCTTCCTCGAGTTCCTGGCCCAGCACCCCAAAACAATCCCAGCACCCCAAAACAACCTCAGCACCCACAGACAGCCCCAAGGCGGGGCAGGCTTGGTGGTGTACAGCTCTTCCAGCAGCCGGCAGGGATGGAAGCCCCCCAGTCCCGACTAGTCCATGGTGTGTCCAAGGATGGGCTGGATTCTCCACTCAGAGTGAATTAAAGCCATCAGAAGTACTTCGTCCGACCTGCAGGATGGCCCGGAGCCCCTAACGGGAACGTATCAGGAATAAAACGTAAATTCTGCCTTAAAGCCACTGGCTGCTGGATTCCAGCTTTGTGGAGCACAGCGGGCTGGAGCAGGGAGAAGCTCACCCAGCAGCGGGAACCCTGTGGATGTTGCTTCTGAAACCTGGGGCTGAGCAGAGGAGCGGGAGGCTGCTGTGGTAACGCCGGCATGGATTCACCCGGGATAGCTCTTTCCATGTGGGAAGCGTGCCAGGCAGCAGCAGCGAGGTCGGCATGGTGCCAGTGGTGGGAGGAGGAAGCGCTGGGGAGTATTTCCCATCGTCGGGTTGGAAAAGCGCGTTGCTACTGGAGACGGCCTTCGGCTGCTTCCCACCGCGTGGCACAGGCGAAGCCCGGCTTTTCCAGCGCCACAAACCTCTCCCGAAGCTGGCGCCAAGCGAGCCTGAAATCTCAGAAGGCGAATTCCCTGCCCTGGGAATCTCCCACCTGCCTGAGGAGCCGTTCGCACGGGTGCCTCGCTTCCCTCCGCGTTTTGCGGGAGCATCCCGCTGAGCGTGCCGGCGGCGTGGGAGGTGCGGCGGCGATTCCCGGGTGCCGGGAGGAAGCGGGAGCGCGGCGGAGGATGCTGAGTCATCGGCAGGCTGGCGGCGCTGATAGACGGGGCCCTGCTGGGGGATTCGGCCGGGCTGCGGCGGGCGCATGCCCCGCACTGCCGGGACGCCGGACGGCCCCGAGCTTTGGGTGGCTCTTCTGAGAAGGCGAGGCTGGCGGGGGGCAGATAACATCTCCCCTCGCCTGCAACCTTCGCGGGACGTGCTCGGCAGGGCAGCGGGTGGGCAGAGATAGAGCCCCGCTTCCCGGCGTTATCGCCGCCCCGGCTGCAAACACGATCCCCTGTGCCCGCACGTTCCTCATCGCCCGCTCGCTTCCTCCTGGCCCCTCAGGGCTTTTGTTTTGTCTTTTTTTTTTTTTCCTTAATTTTTCCTCCCTCTGACAAACGCAATCCGCTTTTCCTCCCCTCCCAGCAGCCGGGGTGCTGCTGCTGGAGTTTCGGGGGAGGCGGCGGTGCCGGTGCCGGCGCGGCAGGATCCGGGTGGGTTGGCCGATGTTTCCTTCCTGAGCGGAGTGCACGGCCCCGATAAGTGCCCCGGGCGAGCACGAGGTTCGCTGGTGAGCGGCGGGGCCGGCCCCGGGGAGCGCCACTGCCGGCTCAGCCGGGCACGCCGGGCCGGCTGCACGCCAGCCACGGTGCCGCCAGATTGGCCTCGCAGCGAAATCTGCCGCGGGCAGAGATACGGTGTGGCTTGCCAGAGCCGGGCAGCTCCCCGGTCCCGCAGGCAGCGGAGCATCCCCTCAGGAACGCGCGCTCACCCCGGGCAGCGCCGGCGGCGTGGCCGCCTCTCCCCAGGCCGCTGGGGTCGGGAGGATCTGGCAGCGAGGCGGCTCCATCCGTGGATTTCTGCAGCTTTTCATGTCGCTTCCTCCCCTCCCGCCCCCGTTCCAGTTTTATCAGCTCCGTTGAAATCGGTCCCTGGAGGGAAACCCATCGGCGCTGCGGAGCCTTGGCAGGAGCCGAGCGGATGTGGCCGGGCCAGGCGTCCCCGCGGGCGGCGGGCAGCTGCAGGCAGCTGTGCTGGCAGGAAGCCGCGCAGACTCCCCGCGCCGGGACCTGCCCGCTCCCCACCGCGCAGGTGGGGAAACTGAGGCACGGCCCTGCCAGGTGGGGATGGGTGTGTTAAGGAGCTGCGGCGGGGCTGGGCGCTCGGGGTCCCGCGTGGCCGCTGCTGGTGGCCACAATGGTTGGTCACATGGCCATGCTGCTCGGTGGGAAGCGGCTGTCCCCTGGCCGTTTCCAATGTATCCGTGGGAATGAGGCAGCTTTGAGCGGGACCCTGTCGGCCACAGCGCGGCCCAGGCCTTGAGGATACACGTTCCGACTGGGTATGGCCACTCCAGCCGGGGACTGCCGGGGCGGGGGACACACGGGGGCCCTGGGGCTGCCCTCACCAGCCGTGTGCTCTGTCTTGCAGCGCGGCCGCCTCGCTGGAGCCTCGGCAATGAATGGGCACTCGCTGCCGGCCGGCACGCCAGCGCATCCCCGGGGCTGGCATGAGTTCTGCGAGCTGCACGCCATCAGCACCGCCAAGGAGCTGGCGCGGCACTACCTGCGCTTCGCCACCGAGCACCCGCACCATGACCTCCTGGCCGCCGAGAACTTCTCGGTGCAGTTCACCGACCTCTTCCAGCAGTACTTCTGCCACGAGGTGAAGGAGGGCATCGCCATGAACCAGCTCCGCATCCTGCCCGCCGGCCCGGCGCGGGATTACCGGGACACGCACCGGCGGCACACCGACGCTTCCCTGGGCACGGTGGCCGCCAAAGCCGAGGCGGAGCCCGGTGCCCGCCCCGAGCAGCCCGTCCGAGCCCCCGAAGCCGCTCCCTCGGGACTGCGCAAGTCCTGGAGCTCGGAGGAGCTGGCGGGGCCGGCGCGGAGGCCGTTCTCGCTCAGCCAGCTGCGCAGGAGCTGGCGCAGCCTCTTCCGCCGCCGCTCCTCGGACGCGCTGCCCGGGGATGGCGATGGGGAGGCGGCGGAGGCGGCTCTCAAGCCGGGACTGGGGAAGCGCATCCTGCCCTGGGGGCTGTCACGGGAGCAGCCCCCCGAGGTGCGCAAGGAGGGGCTCCTCAAGTACGGGCTGCTGGATGAGAGCTCCCTGGACAGCGGGACGCGCTGGCAGCGCTGCCGCCTGGTGCTGCGGCGAGCGGCGCCGCCCGACGCCGAGGAATTTGTGCTGGAGCTCTTCGACCCGCCCAAGGTAAGGACCTGCCGCTCTTGCCTGTTCCAGCCGGTGATGCTGAGGGTCCCTCGAATGATGGGAGCGATGCCTGGATGCCAGAGCATCGCACGGGGTGGAGCAGGGCCACGTGCACCCAGCACCACGAGGGTTTCTCACTGATGGGTTTGCTCTGCCTCTGCTCTCCCTCTGCTGCAGCCACACGAGGCTGGGCCTTGTTTGTTTAACATCTCTGAGCAGGGGATAAAGCCACCCCTGCAGGGTCGTGTTTGGGGAGTGATGGGTGCTGAGACCAAGGTGTGCTGATTGCTGCAGTCGGCCAATATTTCGTTGCATTTCTCCCTGCTGGGGCTCCAGAACTGGGTTTTCCAGCTGGAAGCAGAGTGCCTGCCTTCTGAGCTGAGGATGGAGGCTGGTGGCCTCGTCCCAGCCTCATGGACTCATTCCACCAAAGTGAGGGGCAACCCAGTCTGAACCCCAAATTCCCCCTGTCCCCTGTGCTGTGGCTTCAGCAGCCTGAGCCTCTGCTCGCCTGGGCAAGCTGGGAGAGGAAAGGGAAAACAGGAATCAGGCTCTGTGCCTGTCTCTGCTCCCAGTGGGACCCACGGTTTTACTTTTTGTGAGGAGTTTTGTGACTGGAAGTTCAGCTCTGGGCTGCTGCAGGGGGCTCCTGTGGTGCAGGGACGTGGCTGGAGTGGAGATGATGCAGGATGTGAGGGAGTGGGGAGTGATGTGGGGGGAGATGGGGAGTTTAATCTGTAAAAGGACAGTTCCTCCACATGGCAGGACTTGCACAGGCCACAGGCATGATGGGATGAATTTTCTTTCTTTCTTTTTTTTTTTTTTTTCTCTTCTCTGTTCTCCTTTAACTTTGATGACAAACTTGTGCTCTGGAAGGAGGAAACCTCCGGTAGAGCTGGAGCCTTGTCCCTGCCTTCAGGGCAGCAGGGTCAGGGAGCAGCTGGCTGAATTCCTGCTATTTCCGTCAAACGGCTCCAATATTAAATATTTGAAAAAAGAAACAACATCAAAATCGTAACATCTGAAAGTAAAAGCTGGTTTGGCTCTGTCATGTCAAAGGTTGCAGTTGTTTGTCCCCGTGGGAGTGTGTGTCCCCATCCCAGGGCACAGGGAGGTCAGAGGCACTCTGGGGCACTTGGAGGGTGCTCCAGCAGCTGGATAGCACTGCCTTTTTTCCCTCCCTCACCCCTTTTCTCCCTTTTTCTTTTTTTAAATCCCTTTTTCTTTTTTTATTCTTTTTTTCTAATCCCTTTTTCTTTTTTCTTTCCCCGTTTTTTTCCTTCCTTTTTCTTTTCTCACTTCCCCTTTTCTTTTTTCAATTCCCCCCTCTTTTTTTTTTTTACTACCCCCATTTTTCCTCCCTATCCCCCCCATTTTTTTGCCCTTTCCTCCCTTTTTCTTTATTTGTTTCCCTCCCCCTTGGGAAGCAAGCCCAGCACATTCTTCCTCTCCCCACATTCCCTGCCCAGCTTTGACCCAGGGGTGGGAGACACTTCAGACAAGACACTGACCAAGCTCTGCTGAGCATTATTCCTTGCAGTCTCCACGGGATGGAGATTTCCTGGAGCCCCACGAGCCCCGAGCCGGGGGTTTCTCAGCCAGGCCTGCGGAAGTGGGGGATGTTCCTCGCTGGATTTTGCAAGTCTCTGGATTAAATTGCTTCCTGTGCAAATATTCTCAGGGCGGCTCCTTCCTCTCCAATTCCCTGGGCCAGGGCCAGCTCCTGTCTCCTTCACAGCACAATCAATCCAGACCTTTCCCAGTAACTGCGGTCGAATTCCGGGGGCGGTGGAAAATCCCCCACGGTGCTGGTGGCTCCCACTCCCCAAACCCAGCACGGGGCAAACCACAGAGCAGTGAGAACAGAACAGTTTGTTGGGGGGTTATTTTCCTTTAAAATAACTAAATAACACTCGACAACCCCCCTGGGAATGGCTGTGAGGAGCCCCCTCCTTTCCATCCTCCTGCCCCAGGATGATCCCAGGGCTTTGCCACTGCGTTTTCCCCATCCCATGGGGCTGTTCCTGATTTGAGGATGCTGTTGATCACCATAGAAAATTGATGGTTTTAAATAAGCAGCTGTAAAATCTGTTCTTGGGATTTTTCAGTCCCAACTGATCTCTGGACTGTGAGGCTGGTCACCCTCAGGGTCTGTCTGGAAGCACCCTTCCTCCTTTCTTACCCCTTCCCCCTCTTCCTTCCCTCTTCCTTCCCCTTCCCCCTTCCCACCCTGTAAATAATAGGATGCAATTGAAATTTCATCTCAGCCTCAGGTCTTTACAGCATTAAGCCAAGCCCCCACATATCCACCCCCTTGGAAAAGGCAGGTGTGTGGAGAAAGGAGGGGGGTCCTGCTGCTTTTGGCAGCTTTTATCTCATTTTCCCCCCTTTCTCCTGGTGCTCCAGTGGGGCCTCTGGGCTTAATCCCATAACGTGCCCGGCATCAAAGGCAGTGGGGGCTTTGAAGAGCCCTGATCCCATTTGCTGCTTGGGTGCCTGTGCTGGGTGAAGGGGTCAGGGAGCTGTGCTAGAGAGAGTGGCAATGCCCAGGGCACTGCCTGCAGTGGGCATCCCCTGCCCTGGGCATGTGCCAGAGGAGATGAGGATTTTGGGAGAGGGAGCAGCTCCCCTTCCTGTGCTCACAGCTGGCTTGGCTTTGGCTTCGCTCCCTGGAGCACTGGAAAAATGATGTGGCAAAGAGGGGTTTGGGAATGATGAAATCTCTCCTGGGAGAGGGTCACCACCCAGCTGTGGGGCACAGGACTGGGGGGCAGTCCCACCCTGGGGACATTCTGGAGGCCACAGTGAGGTGATGATGCTTTGTGGAAGAGGAGCTGGAATAGAGAGAGGTTGGGATATTTGTATATATGGCTGTCAATGTATCTGTGCCACAGGAAAACCTGCAGTTGCACCCAGGTGGATTCTCTGATGTCTGCTGTGAGGGTGATGCTCACCATCCTCCCTGATTTCCTTGGAGGCACTAAGTGCTTTCTCCTCTCCCACATCATTTAATCCCATATAACCTTTAGGACTGGGCACCTCTGAGGTCTCTCCACCTCCAGGAATTCCAAGCAAAGCTGGCAAACCCAGGTTTGTCAGCTTTGGGGCTGCCCCGTGCCTCAGCTGAGCCCCAGCCCCAAATATCTCTTCTATGGCCAAATCCCAAACCCCACAAAAACCCTGACTCGCAGCGGAAACGTCCCGAGCTGTTTCTGTTGACCAGATGTTTTTGCAGGAAGGGGAAGGGAAATGGGATTTGCATTTGTGCCGCTTTCTTTATAGTGTTTTAATGAAATCCAGTGTGTCCTGTAAATCGATGGCACGCCGGGACCAGCCGGGAAGAATCCTTCCAGAGAAAGCCCTTGGAGCCTCTGCCACAGCTCCAACATCTCTGCTGCAACCTCAGGAGGAGCAGTATTTTTATCTCTGCTCAGTGTGAGGCTGCTTTGACTTCCTTTTTTTTTTTTTCTCTTTTTTTTTTCTTTCTTTTTTTGCACCTTTCACCTGAATCTGGTTTCTGAGAACTGCTACCTCCTTGAGCCAGCAGGTTCCTGTCCCCGATTTTTGGTGCTTGGGGCTGTGAGTGGCAGCTGGTCAGGCATGGGATGGGGCACATCCCAGGGTTTTGGTCCCCATTCCCTATCCCTGCTCCTGGAGCTGCTCAAACGTGGCCTGAGTGACTCAGCCGAGGAAGGGCAGTGGTGGAGGGGGAGTTTTCCTCCCTGGAACACTTTGAAAAGAGTTTTGCCAGTGATGGGAAGCACCTCAGTGTCCCATCATCCCATCCCTGGTCCAGGAAAGGGCAGGTTTGTGTCCAGCTGGATCCCTAGGGACCACACCCCTCTCCTGGCATCCTTTTCTGCCATTCCTGGGGACTTAATCCCTCTCTTGGTGTCCTTTTCCTGCCGTTCCTGGGGACTTCATCCCTCTCTTGGCATCCTTTTCCTGCCATCACCAGTGGCTGCCTCCCATTCATGGCATTCTTCTCCTGGCATTCCCGGGGACTGCATCCCTCTCTTGGCATCTCCAGGGGCTGCATCCTGTCCTGAGGCAGCTGAAGATGTCCCTGCTCACTGCAGGGGGTTGGACTCATTGACTTTTCAAGATCCTTTCCAACCCAAACTATTCTGTGCTTCTGTGATCCCTCTCCAAACATCCTGCTCCCAGCATCCCTCTCCTGGCATTCCCAGGGACTCCATCCCTTTTTTGGCATTTCCAGGGGCTGCATCCTGATCTGCTTGGTGCCCCTGCTCATTGCAGAGGGGTTGGGCTGGGTGGCCTTTGAAGTTCCCTTCCAACCCAGATTATTCTGTGATTCTGTGATCCTGCATTCGCATCCCTCTCCTGGCGACCCCAAAGACCGCGCAGCCAGGAGCTGGGAAAACTGCTGTGAGAGCAGGAGGGATTTGTCTGTCCTTCAAATCCCTCGGGAGAGGCAAAACCTGCCCTGGAGGCACCTGGAGCTGCCCCAAAACCCTGTCCCCAGGGCAGGGCGGGCTCGTCCTTCCTGCAGCCTCTGTTCTTCGAAGGCAGCAACGGGGCTGGCGGCCTCAGGGCTTTGTGAGATTTTGGTGGTGACTTTTGCTCTCTTCCCCCATCCACCCCCCCTCCCCGGCTCTGTTTTTGGGTATCGAGGGGGGTGGGACGGAGGGCGAGGAGACAAAGGTTATTTGTCATTTATTAACCACAACTTTTTCCATCCTTGGTCATGCACGGAAAAAACACTTTTAGCAGCGTAACCACAGCCCCGGCGTTAATTGCTGAAGAGCAGAGTTTCTTATTTTGGAAAGTGTTGCTGGGATGGGGCTTGCTGGGGCCTGGGTGCAGGGGAAGGGTGCAGGATGGACCCCAACATCTGCTTCGTGCAGCTCGTTTTGGGGTCAGAAGGATTCCATCCTTTTCACCCCGTCCTTTAAAATCCGCCCTCCCCGGGGCTGCTGTCCTGCTGCTGTGCCCACCCTGCTTATCAGAGTGGAAAGCACCACGTGCCAGCTGAGAAGTGGGCAAAAAAAATGGAGATAATGGGCAAACCACAGGAAAAAGGACTGGGAAAGCACTCAGGGAATGCATCACTTCTCCCCAGAAGCTTCCCACAGCTGGAGTGAGGAGAGCTGTGGATGGTAGGTCCCCACAGCCAATGTGAAATGATTGGTGGGGTTTTTTTGTGTGATTGTCTCTCTTTTTCCCCCCTTTTTCTTCTTCTTCTTCTTTTTTTTTTTTCTCTCTCTCTCTTTTCACCTCAGGATGTGGTTATGTGGTTGTTTCGAGGCTGAGAGCTGCTTCTTTCAAAGGTAAATATTTATGAGAGCCTGTGCAGGCAGCCCGGAGTCTGGAAGGATTCAAGGATTCATCCCAGCCCTGGAGGGGGCTCAGCTGGGGTGGACCCTGCTCCTTCCCACCAGGCAGGTCCCAGCTCCAGCATCTGTGATGGGCACTGTGATGTCCAATGTCATTTTGGGATCATGTTAAAAATGAGCATTTTGGGCAAACTCACTTCCTCCAGCCCCAGGCAAGGGGCAGGAATTAAAATACCCATCCAGTGGGATTGGATGCTCCCACGTGGGCTTTTGAACCTTTTCCATCATCCTGGGTGATGCAAAACCTTGGGAAGATCCCAGGACGCCCCAGGGACTGTGGGGAGCCTGCAGAGTCTGTGCTGGACCCCCCCATCCCTCTGGGGCTGAGGTTTGGGGTGACTCAGTCCTGGCTGCAGTGGCTCCCATTGCACGCAGACACCTTGTTTACTTTCCATGCTCATTATTTATTCCAGGAAATTATTAAAGCAGCCCACGCTGGAACCGCATTTGGCATTAAATAAATTTTAAAAAAAAATCAAGGGCCTGGCAAAAGCTGACTGTTTACAGATCTCGTTTCTAGCCCCCATCACCCTCAGCCCTGCTGCGAGCCACTGGGCTCGCTGGTTTTGGGGGAGCTTTGCAGGGTTTTTGGGGCAGCTTTGCAGGGTTTTTGGGGTAGCTTTGCAGGGTTTTGGGGAAGCTTTGCAGGGTTTTTGGGGCAGCTTTGCAGGGTTTTTGGGGCTTTGCAGTGGTTTGGGCAGTTTGGCAGTGTTGGCTCATTGGTGCAGAGCAGGGAGGATGGGATGATCAATGAGCAGAGGGACAGGTGGGGATTCCTGCCCGCACCCCCAGACCTCACCCCGCGGCTCTGGGGGAGCTGTTTTGCTGTTTTGCTGTTTTGTTTTTAATTCCCAGATTAACTCAGTGGGAATTAATCAGGGCTCAGGGGGCGGTGGGGTCGGGGCTGTGTTTTCCCCCGTCGCCGTTCGCCGGCGCTCGCAGCCGCCCGGACGGGAACGGGAACAGGAACGGGAACAGAGACAGAAACAGAGGGATCTTTGTGCCCTCGGGCCCGCACAACGGTGCCTCTTGTCACCGCTGGGGACGGCTCTGTCCCCTGCCACGGCCCGCGGGATGCTCGGAGACGGGGTGTCCTGGAAACTCCTTTGTGCCTCTGGTTGAGGATGCTGGCGGGGCTTTGGGGTGGGCAGAGAGGGATTTTTGGGAGGTGGTGACCGGGATGGGGGATGCTGAGCTCGCAGAGCAGTGGGAATCGCCTCCCTGTTCCTGTTTGACAGTCAGGGAGCCTCCAGGCTGCAGAACAGAGCCCAGGATGGTGCTTGCTGCTGGCAGGAGGTTTCCAAAGGGCTGGTCTCCACCTGCAGGGAGGCAGGAATGTTTTGGGAATGTGTCACCCTGGGGCCAGGGGGAGCTGAGCTGAGCTGAGCTGAGCTAGGCCTCCCTGCAGCAGCCACAGAAGGCCCAAATCAGTGAGATTCCAGTCCCTGTCCCAGAACCCAGCACTGGCAGGGGCTGTCCAGGGTGGATCTCTCCCCTTGGGGTGAGCTGTGATGCCAACACCTGAGGAAGAGCACCAGGATTAACTGTGCTGTCAACTGCCCTGGAGCACTGGGATTAGGTGCTGGAGGACAGAGGGATTAGCCAGCTGCAGATCCCTGAGGGTGAACACCAGAATTAACCGTGGTGAAGATCTCTGAGGATGAATAACTGGAGTGGTTGTGCTGCAAATCCCTGAGGATGAACACCAGGCTTAGTCATGGTGCAGATCCCTGAGGATGAACACCAGAATTAGCCATGGTGCAGATCCCTGAAGATGAATAACTGGAGTGGTTGTGCTGCAAATCCCTGAGGATGAACACCAGGCTTAGTCATGGTGCAGATCCCTGAGGATGAACACCAGAATTAGCCATGGTGCAGATCCCTGAAGATGAATAACTGGAGTGGTTGTGCTGCAAATCCCTGAGGATGAACACCAGGATTAGCTGTGGTGCAAACCCTGAGGACACATTTTGGGATTATCTATGGTGCAAAAGTCCTCAAGGATGAGTGTTGGGTTAACTATGGTGGAACCACCTGTAGATGAACGTTGGGATTACCCGTGGTGCAAACTCCTGAGGATGATGGCTGCTCCAGCAGACACTTTGACTCTCCAGCAGGACCCTTGGAGCCCTCGCAGCCCTGCAGGGCCCCGCTGCCTCCCCCTGCTCTGCCCTGGCACCAGGGGATGTTTCCCACCCAGTTCACCCGGCATTCCCTGGAAAAGAGCCGTGTGTATCCACGCTCCTGGAAAACTTCACGGCTTCCCCCAGGGCTGCAGGCACAGGATGTGGGTTTGTGTCCATCCAGCACAGCCGGGCCTGGCACTGCAGCTCTGGCTGAGGTTTGTCCCTTGCGTAAGGGACACAGAGCTCCGTGATTTACAAGAAGTGACAAATCTCGCCTGTATCCGTCGGGGACCTTGCTCAAGGGCTCAGGCACTTCCCCACCTCCTGTGGGTGACTCAGAATGGAAGCAAGAGCCGGCGTGGGGAAACCCCTGGAGCGTGGAGGGGCCGGGGGCAGCTCCTGCTGCTCTCGAAGGATTTGCTCTGCAAGATCCTGGCCTGATGGCCCAGCCACTGCCACCATCACTGTGACAATGCCATCATCACCGTGCCACCATCATCACCGTGCCGCTGTTACCATCACTGTGCCACTGCCACCATCACCGTGACATTGCTGTCATTGCCATGCCACTGCTGTTGTCACTGCTGTGCCACCACTGCCAGACCACCACCCTCACTGCTGCCATCATCACTAAGCCACTGCCATTGTCACCGTGCTGCCGCTGTCATCGTCGTGCCACTGCCATCGTTGCTGTGCCACCACTCTCATTCTTGGAGAGCCACCTTCCCTCTAACCTGAGTGGAAAGAGCTCCCCCAGCACCCCCAGTGTCCCCTGAGCATGCAGACAGGACGTGCTCGCTTTGGGGGTGCTCAGCCTCATGCTGGGCTTTCCCCCATTTGCACAGGATCCCTTTGGGAGCAGTGGGGTGAATCTCCATGTGGAAGCTGGTGCTGCTGGGGTTGGGGCCGAGCTGGAGCAACATCTGCAACACCCTAAACATTCCATCCCATCCTGAGCGTGCTGAGCACCCCGAGCCGGGCGGCGGCGGGCGCTCCCCACCCCTGCAGTGCTGCTGGGGCTCCTCTTGCCGAGAAGGAGCCCGTGGGTGAACCCTGGGTGTGTTGAGTGTGCACTTTTGGTTACTGAGAACTCCCTTTCCCGGTAGCGGCCGCATCGAGCAGGGCATCTCGCGGTCAGGTGCGGCGGGGGCACCGTGCCTGCGGTAGGCGCTTCTCCGAAGCCAGCCTGCTTTTTCGGGCACCGTATCTCTGTGCTGCATCATTTCCTTCTCCCTTCACGCTCCAGCTGCGCTCTCCACGCCGAGAGACGCGGGGGGCTTCGCCGAACTCCCTTTTCCTGGAATTGCCCCGTTTCCTGAGAAGCCGACCCCGTCGCCGTGGTTGGGATGTTGATAAAACCCGCTCAGGGTCACGCCGGACGTCACAACCCCTGTGTGGGAAAGCGGCCAGGACGGGAGATCCTTTCACCTCCTCCACACAGCACTTTGCACAGGGCACGGTTACGTTCCAAAGGTGGCAGAAAAATCAAATTCCTTCGGGATAAAGCCCTGGCGCCAGCGCGGCGCCTCACGGCAGCCCGGTGACAGTGATTGCAGCACAGCACAGCACAGCTGCAATCACTGTCACCAGCACGCCCGGAGGTGCCGGAGCCACCGCGGTGTCACCAGCCCTGTGCATGACGCCGTACACGAGCGACTTCTAAGAACTTTCTTTTCGGTGCAGCTCGGTGCTGATAAGGGCTGGTCCCTCTCATGCTGTGTTTCCGGCCCCAGAGAACACCGAGTGCTCGGCCGAGAGAGGGAGGAAGGAGGGGGGATGGAAAAAAAAAAAAAAAGGCACAGCTAAAGGTGGTGTGGAAGTGTCCGGTGGGGACATGCTGAGTGTCGTACCAGTGGCTGGGGACATGATGGGGGTGGGCTTGCTGGGGGTATGGCAAGCTCGGAGCAGAGTTTGGGCAGTTTGGTTGGCAAATGCTGTTGTGGGGTGAAGTGCCACAGCTCAGGGTGTAGAGATACTGTCCCTGTGTAGGGACGGTGGCCACAGAGCGAAAAAGGCTACTGGAACCAGCATCCTGTGGGATGATAAAGCCACTGTGTGAATCACAGCCAGCCAAAATTTAGTGGTGCAGCAAGCCTGGCACAGGGCGATGAGCGTGCCTGGCACGTGGTGGCACTGCCTGGGCTTTGCTGGGATGCACAGAATGGCTCTGGCTGTGGGGCTGAGCACGGAGCTTTGGCTCCATCACCCAGCACCGATGCAGGGGTGCTCAGGGAATTTTTGCCCCCCTGGCACCCCGGATCCTGTGCCACGTGCCGCAGGCTCCTGGCTGTCAGCGGGGCGGCAGCGGAACCGAAAGCTGCCGCAGGGATATTTTAGCCTTTGTGGAAGTGTTTGCTCAGCGTTTTGTCACGTGCCTGTGTCGGTGCCAAACCCGCTGGGGAGCTCTTGGCAGGCCACTGACCCTCGCAGCCATGAGCACAATGTTCCCCGCCTGCACCCCAATTTCCCCATCAGTGCCACATCCCTGGAATGTGCTGCCACGCTGGGAACCCCCTTCTCCCTCCTGCTCTCCACCCATCCCTCCACTGCAGGGTCCTTGGGACTCCTGAGATGGGTCTGGATGTCACTCAGCCCCCCTGGGGTGTCCCAACAGTGCCATGGGGGATATTTCCTTGCCTCAGTGGGATATTTCCTCACCACACAGGGTATTCCCTTGCTGGTGGGGTACTTCCCTGCAGAGCTGGGTATTTCATTGCAGGCTGCTGTGCCTCTGGTGGCTCCTGGACTAGAGCAGTGTGGTGTGGGGCAGTGTTTTGGGGTGTGGGACAGTGTTTTGGGGTGTGGGGCAGTGTTTTGGGGGAGCTGGGGCTCAGCTCAGGCTCTGTGTTCCCCCTCACAGGGCTCCAAGCCGAAGCTGCTTGTCGCCTGCTCCGCGGTGCAGGAGGTGCGGAGGTGCACGCGCCTCGAGATGCCCGATAACCTCCACACCTTTGTCCTCAAGGTAGGACCTGCTGAAAGGGTCTGCAGCCACCCCCAAGGCCTTTCCCACCCTCTGGGGCACATGTGGCTCCCAAAAGCTCCCGTGCCAAATTTCAGTTCCTCTTCCCATCCGGGGAGGGGATGCACAGGGGGATGTGGAGCGCAGGGTGGGGGATGCGCTGTCCCTGCTGAGGTCCCCAGCATGGGTGG